>JANSTX010047073.1:0-12070 GCA_027564355.1 Penthetria funebris | reverse complement strand
GTGTGTAAGATTATCAGGAACCCTTTTTTCTTTTCGGTCATGACGAATATAGGCCTCCATTCTACATATGGTGTCATTATCTTTACTCATTGACACCACTTCGAGGTATTAATGTTATGATTTTAATTGTCCGTTTTTCAGCTCATTCCCCACTCATCGTACAGTTTACAACAAGTGCCAAAATTCACTTCTTTAATAATGACATTAACATTAATAACTATAAACGTCTAAAGGGCGATATGTGCTCAAACTGTTCACAGAATGTAATATTTTGTAATATAATTTGATAATAAGATTGTTTTTTGAATTTGACCCAAATATAACTTTTTGGCAAAATTCGAGTTTATTATCAACAAAGAGTGAATACATTCATTCCAACGCTTCTCTAACATTCTTGAATCTTTGAAATACCTTTCAGTTTCGGCAATCACTTCTTCATTGGTGCCAAATCTCTTTCCCTCGATCATTCTTTTTAGGTCTGCAAACAGGTAGTAGTCGCTGGGAGCCAAATCCGAAGAATACGGTGAATGGAAAAGCAATTCAAAGTGAAATTTGTGCAATTTTTCCATTGTTGCGATCGACTTGTGACACGGTGCATTGTCTTGGTAAAATAGCACTTTTTTCTTCTTTATTCGGGATAGTTTTTTCACAATTTCTTTCTTCGAACGCATCAATAACGCCATATAATATTCGCTATTGATGATTCTTCCTTTCTCTAGGTAGTCGACGAATAAAATATCGTACACATCCCAAAATACGGAGGCCAAAACCTTACCAGCTGACATTTGCGTTTTTGATCGATTTGAACGACTTCCATCCTTTGCTGTCCACTTAGCTGACTGCCTATTTGACTATGGAGTGTAGTGATGCATTCATGTTTCATCCAGTGTTACATACCGCATGAAAAAAAATCTGTTTATTGCGCTGAAACAGCTTCAAACAGCTCTCTGAATCGTCGACGCGTTGTTGATTTTGATCGACTGCAAATGGAGCTCTTTTAGTTGTTTTTTTTTTTTTTCATTATCCCAAGTACACGAGTTAAACAATAAATCCCTTTTTGTGGAAACAAACTAAAGTCAAAACCATACAAACGATCGATAATAGAATTTAAATTTGTGGAATAATAGGATAAGGAACTATTGAGAAAATATCAGAGTGTTCTCCATATAGATACTATATAAATGGCAAGGTTGCGTTTAAAGGTGTCATTAGTAACTGAAGTTCCATATAGTGAAGAAACTATCTACAAGAGAAATATAAGTTTGTAAATTAAAATAATAATTTGTTGTTTTGTTATTTCTTTATATAATTTGTGATCATTTATTTTATATTATATAAATTAAGTTTGTATTATATTGCAAGCGATATTTTTAATATACTACGTGTTAAAACGCAACTTTTTCGCTAACCGCGCTCGGCAAAGGTTATTTATAAGGAAGAGTCATTTAAGAAATAGAACATCTACCTTATCAGTTTTTATAACAATATTAATCATAAATTAAACAAAATAAAATATGTATAAGTGTTTTATCAACCATTTAGAATTACAAAATAGATAATTTAATTATAGATTTCGAATTAATTGTCTCTTGAATTGTTTATATGGTTTCTAGAAATTAGATATATAATATATAGTAGTGACTGGTTACCATAAATATAAATGAAAATATTCATGCAACTTAATTTAGCAATAGATGGCTAGACATCATTTCCGGTATTTATTTGTTTGATGCTTATATTATTGCAAAATTTAAAGTCAAATTGTCTGATGTTCTAATTATTAATAGTTTTTTTTTTTTTTAAATTAAATCGAATACCAATCATTAATGATGCAACACTTGTGTTAAGTGAACAATCTAATATTATTTTTCACTTAATTTTTTATGTAATAAATTTATTATTTTGTAACATTATAAGTTTTAAATCAATGTTTAAAATTCCCTAACAATTAAACTTTAATTTTATTAATTTTCTTTTTGTTTATTGTTACAGAAATCTTCTGAAACAGATATAGAAGTAGAAGGGCATGAATACTTTAATATAATTGTAATTAATAATAAATTTTCATTAATAATTTGTAGTGCGTGTATTTGCTAATAATAATGTAATAATTAATAAAAAATTTAAATAAAATTATATCCAATCGTGCCATAATATTATCAACAAATTTCAATTGTCATTCATTAAAATACAAATATGAGGATAAAACAATTTTAAAGTAAAAAACTAATTTCAAGTGATATTTAAAAATTTTTAAGCTTTTATTATTATTTTGTAAATAAATCTATTAAATAAATCATTTATACGTGATAACATAAGAAAAATTATAAAAATGAATATATCAGGATCATCTTTTATGGATGAAAATTTTCAATATATTTTCGATGAGTTGCAACATTATGTTCCTGAATATTTTAAATCGTTTGAATATACTCCTTGGATCTTCTCCATACTTGGATCAATGCTGATTGGTTTAAGTGGAATTTTACCATTATTTGTGATACCCATTGATATCGGCGATAAGAACTCTAAATTTCAGGATCGTAAGTTAATTCTTAATGTATAAAAAACTAGTATATTTATAAGATTTTTATTTTACATTATAATTAGTTTTTAAACAAAATTTATATTTATAGGCACTATTCTTATTTCACTAGAAATATGGTTTAATATGATTTGAATTTGACTTGTTTCTCTTATTTTTATATCATATTTATGAGCGACTAACTGAAATATTCTATTTTTACAGTATTCACAGAAATTCTTAAAATTTAAGAATACATAATAAGTAGTACGTTAAACTTATACTAAATGCTATTATATATTTCGGTATATATTTTTATTTTTTAAAAGTGAAATAAATTTAAAGTAAAACTTTCATCATCTCGACTTTTATCACGCAACGTTATAAGGAATATTACTGTGCAGGTAATTTTTAGTAATACATTTCTAGGTCGATAGTGTTGCCGATCATACCTGGCTAAATGTTGTAAAAACTACTGCTAGGTAGATATTCTATTACTTCGACGACTCTTCCCTTTTAAAAATCTTGGCCGAGCTGTATTGCACGATCAAATGATGATCCTTGATGCAAGACTACGTTTTTGAGATTTCTTATTAATGTGATGATTTATTCGTTGTTGGTTTGCAATAGTTGAATCATTCAACGGTATGCAAGTAACACGTGTTAGAATACATTGGCTGACGATCTGCTACATAACTAACATACAATTATTATACTCTAAATGACGCAATATAACCTTGGTAATTAGCATAATTCTTTGGTGATTATTAAGGATGTGTCACGAAACCGATTTGAACGTTCATCAAGTAAAAATGATAGAAATTCTTGTACTTATAATTTATTGCAGTTTTTAATACATATTATATATAGTATATTCACATTTAAATAATTATATGTAATAAATAATTAAATATCTATTAACTTGATTACAAATATTAATTGCATGCTTTCAAAATTTATAGTAAATTCTTGTAGTTATCATTTATTTCAGTTTTTAATACAATTATGCTTTGCAAAGTAGACTGTGTGACGATAAATGATTTTGATGTGAATAAAATACTATGCTTAACATTAAATCCGATTATTATTTGAAAATCACACATTATAAGTATTAGCTAATTTTAATATTTGCGATATAATTAGAAATTTTTTTAAATCGGCAAGTACTGCAGTGAATATTAACATAAAAATACAAGCAAAGAAAATACTTGCTAAGAATTCTCTGTAATCAAAATACATAGTTAAAATCAATTGAAAAAGTCTCACGTTAATCCAAACTTAAAACAGTTTGTTTTTTTTTTTTTATATATGGACCTAAAGTAGTGTTAAAAATGTGACGTTTTTTTACCATTGCATTGCTATACGCTAAATATTGAAATAACTAAACACTTTCTCCTTCAATTACGCAATGTACGATATGAAAAAAGAGTTGTTATTATTACACTTAAGAGTAGTAATTTCAAGGAAAAAATCGCGATTTTCTGCTTCTTTTTTTTTATTTATAAAACATAATCAACTATTACTCGTAAATAACTATTTATTGCATATACTCAAATTACTGTATTCTAGATTGATACACAATTACTTACAACAATAATCATTAAGGCTTAAAGAGTTAGCTCTATTTTGTATATAAACTTTATTGAACCGAAAAGTCATGCATTGTACATAAAGTAATTTTAATACGATACACTAACAGGTCAAAATATAATGGTACTCGACATTTTATGAAAGGATTTTAGATCAGTAACGTTTTTTTCATAGGTTTAATATTTATGAAGCCCAGTAGTGTGTGCTATTCAGTACAGGATCATAGGAGTCGAAAAACGTAAGCGCCAAACACAGACCTAGTATTCGTAAATTATATTGTGGGATAAAAAGAATAAAATTTAATAAATTTAATAACGTTGAGGAAAAAAAATCTCTATGGGCTTTGATGGATTAGTGAACTCATAGCTTCAATATTGTTAGCACATTAAAGATTTTAGACTTTATTTAGATTATTTTATGTGGGTATGCAGTATTGCGTATCATTAAACTCACAATCAAAGAGTGAACATCTAGGTCATATTGGAAATGAGTTCTTATGTTCTTCTCTATCGAAAGTCCATCAATCATCAATAAATGAAAGCAATCTTAGCATTTCAATTAATATGGGGTTTCCATCAATTATTTTTCCTATATACATTGAATCCCAGTTTCAAAATTCTTCTTCAATGTATAGTAGGCAATTAGTATTTTATGAGTGCAATACTAAAGTCAATATTTTTTTGCGTAATAGGTCCATAATATAATATTAATTGTTACTTGAAATGATCATACATCGTGGCATTTCTCCGCATAAATCTTGAAACTTCTTTATTATCAACAGTCCAAAAGATGTTGAACGTATGAAGTAATATAATTATTTCTCTTATAGTATTTTGGCATCAATTTAACAATTTAACGTGCAGCTTCTACTTAACCTCGATAATATACCAAGTATTGATGTATATTGTAATTGAGTTCAGTTTATGTGAAGCTCTAAACATGGAATAAGTAATTTAGTTGCTATTTGATTTTTACTATACACCTGACAAAATTAATGCAATTGCTTAATGTTGCAAAATTCTAATAATTGTGTTGTTACACAATTAATTAATTATATTTTTGTTAATCAATAATGGAATAATATAAAAGATTACTTAAACAATAATAAATATGGGAAAATGTTTGATTATAGATTCTGATTGTTATATTGATTGGTTTCTTTAATCTTTTTTATTATCTTTATACTAAAAATAAATTACAATTATTGTTTAAATTGATATAATAAATCAAAATTGTTTCATATTAATTTAATAATATAGTAATTTTAAGTAAATGAATTTTTAATATGCCTAAACGAATAAGAATTAAAATTATCGATTAAAAATATAAACAATCAAATTTCAATTTAATCAATATTTGATATCAAATAAATTAAATAATTAAATATTTCTTTCATAAATTGTTATGACAATTTTCGTTGACTTTTGTGTGAAAAGTCCGTAGCCGTCTACCAACGAAAAAGTGAATTTTTGCATATGAAAATGTCGTCTCACATTTTGATACCCTTAGCCTTCCACAATTTGACAATTTGACAAATAGGCCTCTGATTCCGATATCACCATCTCATTAAATATTAACCATCTTTTCGAATTAGGAAACAAATAGTAGAAAGTAATTGAGGACCTGGAGAATTAGGTGGATGATGATGTAATTTGTAACTCAAAGAACTCATTTTCAATGTCGCTTTTTTGTCGTCATTGTTGATATATTGTCTTCCAATCAACTATCTCATTCACTTTAACTTTTCGATCGCTTCCAAAACGATATGGCATACCAGTTCGTTACTGTTGTATGCAATGGACAAAATGTGACATAACTTCGTTAACGGCAAGGTTTATTATATAGTTTGTTGCATAAACTGCTGTTTTTTTTGTTGCTCTTATTCTTTCTTGCATTGTACTTCTAGTAGCCCAGCAGTGGTGATTTCCATTTTGTTATAGTTTATTTTCACGATACCTCACATGGCATCATTGTTGTAATATTATATATTTACCTGCTTTGCATGCTATTTGTGCTATATAATTACTACTTTACTCGAAGATTAATATCATGTAGATTTGCTTATCCATTTTGAAACAAATAACTGAAACATTGGAATACAACACTGTTAATAAAATATATAATATACTTTTTAGCTGTATCGAATGATCGACGAACACTAATGCGTCTTCGATATTGTCCCCAAAATAAATTATATATAACCTAATCATCTGGTACATCTGGTGATATTTTATACTGTGCCAGTTCTATTTTTACAACAATAGGTCCTTTCTGTAAGCTCTGCTAATTCATATTATGTTTGAATTTTATAAAAATAACATATTTGTTCGTCTGTAAATTTCGAGGTTTTCTGAAAACATGCTTCAAATAGAAATTAAATGTTATTTTATAAGAAAACATGAAAGAAAAAGCCCATTTTCAAGAACTTCGTAATTGCAATTAAATTACCATGTTCTTATATTCGTGTCTGTTCCAAGGAAGAAAATATACTTGCATTTGTTTGTTATTAATCATCGTCATCATCATCATCATCATCTCGATCTTTAATCCGTGCGGTATAGGGTGTGACCAAATAGCCACCATTGTTCAAGATCTCTGGCCCCCACATTCACCTTACTCCATCTCCTTTTACCGATACTAGCCTCATTAATGACGATTCATTGCCATGTTGTTTTTGGACCTGGTCTTCTAATACCATGCGGATTCCAACCAAGTGCGTATTTTGCAATATCACCGATCGCTCGCCTCAGTGTATGACCGATCAACTTCCACTTTCCTCGCTCGACCATTTTGTTCATTGCATTCACATCTACCAGTCTCCACCATTTCTCGTTTGATATTGTATTTGGCCAGAAAATTTGAGACACCTATTGAATTTGTGAAACGATATTATTTGTCATCAAACACTTGATGGTGTTGAGTAAGTATGTGTATTTTAAATTATTTTATGAGCATATTTATTGTACTATATTTACCTTAAACACATCATTAACTTTTCCTTAGCAGTAACAGCTTCTCGAAATTTAGTATTTTGGTTCGTAATTTGTCGCTCGATTTTGGAAAACAGGATATAAAATTGGTCTTCTACAGTATTTGTAAAATGATGTTTCCTCTTCTTTCAAATCCTTAAATAATGTGTGACACTACCCCAAATTGCTTCATTTTTATTAATATATCTCGTATCTATATAATTCTACGTCGCTAGTTTTTGTTTTCTTCTTCCTCATCTAAAATTATTGCTATCATTTCATCAATTTTTCTTTCTATGTGTCAGTATGATGAGGAAAATTTAGCAGATACGCAATGATAAAACGCTAACAAGTGAGCACGTTAAGCACGTCTTTGTGGTAATATTTCCGTGACGTTTCTGGATTTGACGTCTGAATAGCAGTTTAACATTTGTATGTGAATATTTACCATGTTTTGACGTGACGTTGTCTGTCTGACGTTGAAGTTCCGTATAATGTAAATATACCTTAAACCTCATATTCAATGCGAAAAGATCAGTAGAAATATTTGCTGTCAGTATAAATAAACAGTTTCGTCATCAGTGAAGCTATTAATTTGGAACTACAGTATATGACAATTGCTTAGATGTAGAACGCATTGTCTGGTTTAAGTATAATATATCACTTTGATATAATATACTAAATTGTTTATCCGAAGACTTGGAACTAACAATATAATCTAATGTCACAAAATCAACTTTAAATGCATATAAAGAATTTGTTGACCAAATATAATATCAAATAATGTTTTGCGGATATTGTAAGATTTTGAAGCGATGAACACAATTATCAGACGATGAACATGAATAAGCAGTACACTGAGGCGTATAGACATCGTAAGATATACGTCAGACTGTTCTTAACTGTTATTAAAGAACCCGGATACCAGTGATTAGATGTAGAGTGTGGTGAAAGTATGGTCTGGCATTCGTAAACAATTGGTTCGTTAATTCCCTCGCAGAGTAAAGGTTGAAATGATGATATTGTTTCCAGAGGATACTACGAGGTGATTACACAATAAAAATACACTGTTCAATAAAATCAGACTAGTGTGCTAAGAACATAAAATTATATATTAATCACACATAAGCTTTCTTTAGTATAATTTAAAATATTTTATTCAATAATCAATTTATGCTGTAAGCCAAAACAAAATTATTGAAAAATTTCAAGGTAAAAAATAAGTATTCATATTTCTAAACAATATTTCTTCCGTATTTTAATTATGACTTGAATAATATTTGTTATTACACTAAAATGGTTATCTACATGTTCGTCACACTTTAAAAGATAGTATGTAAATAGATATTTAAATATTACAGGGAAACATTCTTCAAAGTAGGCGTTTATTTCTGAACATACGTAACAGACAAAAGATAAATTAAAGTAGTAATTTGTCTGGCCAATAGTCTGATCTTATTCGTCATTAAACGATTCTATTCATAATAATTTTGCAAATTTGCCCAGTCTAAGAATTTTGCAGATGAACTTCAGCAGGAGTCTGTTTATTAGCAATTGAATTGAGTTTTCGTTTCGCTTGAAAAATATCACAATAGACCTTTTTCTGATTAACGACTGACATAAACCGGGTAGCTTGAGATGACTATACACGCAATTCTCGATGTGCATTGATTATCGCTAACCAAACCATCATCATTATCATCATCAGCATCTTGACCAAATTGGCTCAGTTGCCGCTTGAAATATACTTTTAGTTTATATTGTTTGAGCCTATCTTTTGTTCGTGCATAAATCAGAACAAATGTTATACATCCAATCAGACAGTTGTTTTGACTGAAAATTTAGCGTGTTAATTATTTGTTACATATTAAAACTATATATTTAAACAGATGATTACAATGATTCCATGTCTTCAATAACAATTAATTCGCTTTATATGTTCAGAATTGCATCACTTAAATTTAATTTTGTTGCAAACCCATCATCCATCAGTCTTTAATAAAAAATTATTTAAATTTTAGCATCCGAATCAAAGTATCTTAAAGTTTTACTAAGTTTTGCTGTTGGTGGATTGTTGGGTGATGTTTTTCTACATCTTTTACCTGAAGCATGGGCTAGTGATATGCAAATCACATCAAAAAATGGTAAACACACTTACAACACTTAATTAATTTCTTCGAAACACGGAATACATTTTTTTAATTATTTAAATAATGTTTAAATGCAGAATATCAACATCCATCAATGCGAAGTGGATTATGGGTTTTAAGTGGTATCCTTATATTTACGATAGTCGAAAAAATATTTTCCGGTTATGCAAATGCAGATGAAAGTAATCCGCAACCAAAGTGTGTTGAAATTGCTAATTGTTTGTTAAGAAAAAGTGGCGGCATAATACCTGAACATAGTAAAGAAGGTGTTAGTTGTGCTGCAAATGGTTCCTGTGATATTGAAGATGTACCAAATGGTTGTTATTTAAGTGAACGTGACAAAAAGAAAGCGCCAAAAAAAGTTGCTGGTTATTTAAATTTATTGGTTTGTATATGCTTGTAATATTGTTTTTTTTTTTTTTTTTTTACTTTGAAGTAATGTTTACCATGAACTTGTATTTTTAGGCTAATTCCATAGATAATTTTACACATGGTTTAGCAGTTGCAGGTTCATTTTTAGTGTCATTTCGACATGGAATACTTGCAACTTTTGCAATTCTATGTAAGTTTTTATTTATATATAAAATATACTGAAATTTATTTTATTATTTTTATTAGTGCACGAAATTCCACATGAAGTTGGCGATTTTGCAATTTTATTAAGATCTGGATTTAATCGATGGGATGCAGCAAAGGCACAATTGCTGACAGCTGGTGCTGGATTAATTGGTGCATTAGTTGCTATTGGTGGTAGTGGTGCAACATCGGCAATGGGTAAATTATAAAATAAAAATCCAAAAAAAAAATTATCTTTAAAATACTTAGATAACGGAGGTGTTGATAAAGCTGATCTTGACATTAGAAATCTGTCAACTGAACAAGTGTTCTTGGGGTTCCTCAATTGAAATCCGATGTGTATATCTGGCAGTTAATAAATGTATGATTGATGCATATAAGAGGACGTATATATCAGGTTATGGAATCAGATATGATATCAGATATCACATCAGATATCCAAAGGTTAAATTATGTAATGTATTATTTTTGGCAATGTTGCTAGTCACGGTAACAGACACCTTTAGATAAATGCCAATTTGTTTGGTCAGATTCTGTAATTGTGCTATCATGGCTATGAAAGTTGTCACTTTACTGGTTATAGTATTTCGTGGCACGGTTCACAGACTAAAGCAATTATGAGTTATATGCGGCAAAAATTAGATTGTATTATAATGTACGCAAAGTATTTTTGAATAAAAACTAATGGTTTTTATGAAATTTTTCAACCCTGTGACCAGTATGTCATTTGAGAATAATTTATGTATTGTATTGCCTAATATTTAATTCTTTATAGTAATATGGTATGCATGATTTATGGTGTAAGGTGTAATGTGGAGACTTTAAGTTTCGTCAGTGTATCCACCATAATCCAATTTCTTCTATCTTCGGCTGAATTTTTTTTTTTTTATCGCCTCCAAATCTGCCAGTGTCCACAAATTTTCGTTTGATATTGTATTTGTCCAGAAAATTTCTAATATGTATCTGTTGCAACTATTGACGAATAATTTAACTAGTGATACGATGTTATATGCCACCTTACAAATTTTGCAACCAACTTGTGAGCTGTATTTCACAAGTCGTTTTAATTTCACCCTCATATCTGAATCTGATTGACAATGATGTTTGCCATTCAATTGACTGCCCAACAACCACTAATGTATAATAACTATAACTTTGTTTATCATGTTCAGCAAGGTGATATTACGTCAGCTCTCGCACATAGTCAAGTTACCCTTTTTCAGTGATTTAATTATCAACACATCTTTTCACAAGGTTGGAATATAATCAGACAACAACTATAACTGTTGTTAATCACACTCTTGATGGTTCTCCTCCGCATTATTAGATTCCAAGCAGCATAACTAATCTATTCCTTACCGATTTGTCTCAATGTGACTGCGACTGTGTTCCAATTTTGTCGATTCGTCAAATCGTATGCGTCTAGCAGTTCTAGGCTGTCTTCTTCTGTCTGTCATACGTTTTAGTTTATTCTGTCGAATAATCAATGGTCACTCAAAGAACACCATTGCCCCTATAGAAACAAAGTTCAAACATCACATTTTAATAATTGTTATGTGATTTTTATTTGTGGCGCATGTGATACGGTTTTCCGAACAACATAAGGGTTTCACCAGAGTTTCGTCGGTTCAAGTATTTCTCTAATGCTGCAGGTTCCAAATGGGGCCATTGTGTTCCCATCCGATCAATTTGTTGTGTTTGATTAGATGTTAGTATCATACTATGTTCCTGGTGGCTACCACATTAAGGTATTACAGACACTTGGCCACGAATTCAATTAACTTTTTTGATTACCAGACCACGTACACAGAAAATTTAGTCCACTAAAATGGTTGTATAAATTGAAAAAACCTTAAAATTAAAAAAGTTACTTTCAATTTAGCCTCTTGACTAAATTCCAAATAGAACTAAAATATGTTGATTTGAATTTCTTCATTGACAAGTAAGAATACATTTTAACCGATAATAAAAAACATTACCTGATAAAATTTGGGAAAATTTTAAAGAGCTCCATTTTAATATAAGTCGATGTCTGTATGTAGTAAATAAAATAATCTAAAATACTTTTAATTTAATTTTCAGAGGCTAAAACTTCATGGATTATGCCATTTACTGCAGGCGGTTTTCTACACATATCATTAGTTACAGTTTTGCCAGACTTATTGAAGGAAACGGATCCTAAAGAATCAATAAAACAATTTGCAGCACTACTTTTAGGTATTGCTGTCATGGCCATAATGACGATACTTTTTGAATCATAA
>JANSTX010047051.1:0-12071 GCA_027564355.1 Penthetria funebris | reverse complement strand
AAATTAAATGCAGTCTTTTGTGAGAAATTAAATGTTAATAATAACTTAATTAAAAAAATCAGAATTCGCTAAAAAATAAAATCCATATGGCAAGTTATTTTATCTTTAATGTTAATTATTTATTTATAACACTATTATAGCACTCAATTCTATTTTGATGAAAAAGAAAAACAATGACGTTATAAATTTAAAGAAACATCTTGATACAAGGTGTTCTAAGTATACGCACATACACATATTCATGGAGGGTAAATATTTTTTTTAATTATTTAATTGATAAATTTCTTTTCCATTAAAAAGAAATTATTTCTGTTAAATTAATAAAATATATTGAACCATAAAATTATTAAGGATATTAATGGAATGAATTATTTTATAAAAATGATTCGTTTTTTTTTTTTTTTTTTATAATAAAATTAAAACAAATAAAAAATAAAATATACCTATTTTAGTATACCAATTTAAAGAATGAATATTAATAGTATTGGTTCTTCGTAATTTGTTAATTACATTGCAAAAAAAAAAAAATAATTTAATATTTTAAGGTACGACACAATTTATTTTATGCAGAAATATTTTAAAAAGTTAATTTTAATTAATTCCCATATTAATTACTCTCTAATCGAATGTATTTTAATCTCAAAATTTTTCTCGACCTACTTATAAAAATTGCTTTGCATATATTTTTTATGTAATACACACTAACAGGAATTATGGTAGTTTACATTATTGCTTATTGTTACATAATTCTTGTATTAAATAAAATTATAAGTTTGACTGAATGTACAATAATTAAAAAAACATAGGCTATTAATGATAATTATCTATTGTGATAGGTCTTCATCACAAGGCATAAGAATCCAATAATTAATAAAAAAAATAATTAAACGAATGGTTTTAAAATTATTATTATTTGATAAAAAAAATTAAAGATTAAACCATACATAATTGACTAAATGTCGTAATTCAGATTTATTTGAAATTTCTCTAAACATACCCTCGATAAACCAACTACAATTAAAAACTATAAATTTTATATAATAAACGAGAATTTTAATAATAAGCGATAAAGAAATACAAATGAAACATTTACCATTTCAATTACAGCTATATGTCAGGGTAAAACTTGCATCAAACGATACCCATAATTCTTAAAATTATAAAACTACATAATTATCCATATTTGATTTGTGACTGATTTTCATTAAAAAATAATTAATAATGTATTTTATCAAATTAATAAATATTTAATTTAAAACTAATCACTTTCTAAACAATTATACAAAAATACAGATTGAAAAATATCTAATTAACATATTTATATACACATATACATTTAAATTGTTAAAATTTAATTTTTGTTTTTAATAATGTCACTGTTTTTTTTTTTTTTTGTGTTCTTTTTTTCTTTTTTTCTTCTTAATAATTATTTTCATTATTTTTGTGTTAACATACATTAATTACACATATTCTTCGGATGGCTTTTGAACACTACTAGGAAGTCTTAATGATGGCACCATACCATTTACTGTATCGGGTAATTCAGCAATATCCTTAAAAACACCCATAAGACTTTCAAAATTTGGACCCCAATTCAATAGATAATCCCAGCCTAATGTTGATGTTGATGGTGATGTACCATTTGGTGGTCGATAAATACCACCCATATGTGATGTTGATAAATCATCATCGCTTGCAACTAATGTACTTAATGAACCACGAAATGATGAATCGAAACCATCATATGATGGTGGCAGCATTGGTGGTTTACTTTTACCATTATTATTATCATTAATTCGTCTATCATCTTCACCGCTACTCTTTGTAAATTTATCACCATTTAAACTATTATTATCATATTCAATTTCTGAACATGTAAAACTGTCGTTACCACTTTCGTCGGTTGTCGTCGAACTGTGTGCATCAACGGCCGGCGAATGATGTAAATGTGTTAAATGATGTGAAACACCACCAGGTACACGATGTGCTTCACTGCTACTGGAAACCGCATCCAATGTTGATACTAAACTTGATGTTCGCGGACGTGCATTTAAACGTTGTATCTCTTCGGCTGTTAAGCCCATTGGATGTGTACCAACGGAATTAACATTTGGCAACTGTTGTGACGGTACAACCGGTTTCGTTCGACTTGCACTCGAACTTTGTCCAGATAATTGTGACATAACTGGACTATTTAAACTACGTTCACTATTACTGTGTAATGCATCTTTGCCAACACCACCCGAACTCGATGTTGTCGCAAGTAATGCACTTTGTAATGGTTTCCCAGAAATGTCGTGTAACGTTAATATTCTTGGTTGTTGCGAACTTAATTCAGAGCTAGGCGATAGTCTAGCCAATGGTGTACTTTGATGTTGACGTGGTGTATTTGATGGGGGTGGCGGTTGACTAGCTTGTAAAGGAACACGTGGTGCATATGGACCGGCATGATGCGGTGAATGTCTATGTTGCTGTTGACCAATTGTTGAACCATGTTTATGATGGGTATAAGAGGCAACTGGTGGTGGTGTTGCCTTATATTTTCGTACACCACCCGCTTCACGATAACCTTTATAATGATAAACAATATCAATATCGGATGGTGCAATTGAACTTGCATTTTCTAAATCATAATGTTCTGGATATTCATTTAAATCGACACCACCACCAGGATGATCGTGTGGATGATGTTGATTTGATGGTGGTGGTATTGGTGGATGATGTTCATCACGTAATGGTGAACTTTTCGTAATCACTTCTCTTTCAATAATATCCGGTCGTTGTGGCCGCTGCTGATGTTGTTGCTGTTGTTGTTGTTGCTGTTGTTCATTTGAATTTAATTCACGATCTTTATATTTTTTTGATAATAATTCGGGCCCTAAATGATGGCCACGTATTAAATCACCATTATCTGAATGAAAACCAACTGTTGTATCATTTGGATGTAAACCTCTATTAATTATACAATCAGCACCACTATTACCTAATAATGTTGATCCACCATTTTGTTTACTATGCATACCACCACTACCAATACCACCTGTACTATTAACACTAACACCACCGGTAATACCACCGCCACCACTATTACCACCAATACCACCACTTTTTTCTTTATTTTGTTTTCTCAATCGAAATACAACAAATGAAATTAATATGGCCACCAATAAAATAACAAAAAATACAATAACTAATGTAATGCCAATACTTAATGGATCTGGTAATTGTGCAGCACCAATACCAACGATACCATGACATCCTTGATAAACTTTGCCACGTGTTAATACGTCTTGAAAAATTGTGCCAGACCCATTAAATGGTTGAATTTCATTGTTAATTGTGAAATTTGCAAAACAACCTTCAAAACTTGATGGCATTATTTCTTGGAAAAATAATTCACGTCTTACACCACCAACTGATAATACCGTAAGGTATGGATCAAGAAAATCGTGAACACCAACTGAATCTAATTCGTCACCAACACGTTTACCATCCAATAGAATTTGTAAAATTCGATTTGATGTATTTAATGTTAAATTATGCCATTTACCATCCGATAAATTATCAGATTGTGAAATTGTCATATTAACTGTTGATCCTTGCTTTGAATTATACAATAGTTTACCATTTATTAATTCAACTGATGTATAATGTTTATTTGATGCTGCATATATTAATAAACCATTTGGATTTAATGTTTTAAATATTAAACTAATTGTTTTTGGTGGTTCATTTATTAATGATGATGATGTAATATTATCTGTATCAATGGAAAATCTTTTCCTTCTAATAAAATTTCTATCATTGTTATTATTATTATTATTATTATTATTATTAGTAATATTTAATGTCCATGCTGTTGATCCACCATAAATATTTTCTAGTAATTGCATACGACGATGTTTTTCAGAAATTTTAAATTCAACGAAACCACCATCACTTAATGATATCGGTTCTAATGAATTATGACAATCAGGTGCATATAAACTATCTTCACAATGGCATATTGGTTTATGCCATCTGTCCATACAGGTACCAAATGTACCACATATTGTTAATGATGGATCGTCTGGTAAACCAATTGAACACGGTCCACCACCATTTATATTTCGTTTACATGTTGACAGAATACCACGTGATTCAATTGGATTACTCAAATTTAATACACGTCCATTAATCGACACACTATGCATACATCCGATAAAATCATCTGAATGTACTTGGCCTGGTCTCTCTAAAACTGGGTCGGCTGATGTAAGACCGCCAACAAGTAACGGTTGTTTATTGAAGTTTAACGTTCTGTAAAAAAATTAAATTAAAATAACTATTAGCGCAAAATATACACAAAACCGATATTTATGTTGACATAGGAATAAATATTCAATAGCAAGAATATTCACAGACCCATAAAAGATTATGAAACATTCATGGTGTAATCGTTTTTATGTAACAAACGATAATTGACAGCTTATTAAAGTTGATACTAAAGATAATGGATGTTCTTATCAGAAAAACTTCAGTCTACAAATCATTAATTATTGTGATACATATTCATTTCTGACAATACAAGAGAACACAATGAACTTTGCAATATTTCTATACATAGGATCACTTAGTATAGCAATATATCTGTTAATTTGAAACTTATTCCGAAAAAGTGAACCATAACATATAAAGTCCCTATATTATATGGAATAAAGGAGGCATACAAATGAGAAGGTAATTTTATGGATGACATGTATATGTGATCAAGTTCACATAAATATGAAAGAACGTCTAAGTGTATTCAATTGTGGCAAAAAAATAAATTATATTGTCCATATGCCCATTATTACTACACTCATATATGATTATTGGTATAATAAACTCAAAGACCTTAATCTTATCCTTGATATTTTTTTTTTATCCTTGATGTTTTATAATTTTCAATTTAAGATTCTACCATAATTTAAAAATAAAAAACAACAGCTTTCCTGAATAAAATCAAATTATCATACATTAAAACAGGCATTATAATATGCATATCATTATTTTTCATAAAATACTTTTTTATTTGTTTTTAACAAATGCTCCTCTTATACCATCAGATTTATAGAAATTAAAACAATCGATTGAACAACAAAAACATTATCATTAAATGGTTGTTTTTTATTATTGATCTTAAAATCGATTCCAGCAAAATATTGCCAAAGGGGTTGAAAATATATGTGAGAGTAAGGCTTAAACATAATTCTGTAAAAATAAGATAACACGAAATTTAAAAAAAAAAAAAAATTGAACAGCAATGTTGGGTAATGAACTGAAATATGATCATATTGATTACTGTATTGTATGCTTGCCCATTCTTTTACTGGTAAACTTTTGTATAACTTATACCAGTAAATATGTACACATAATTTCCTCTTTAATTTTTTTGTTTTTTTACTAATTAATTCTGATCAATTAAGAAGACTTGAGAAAATGTTGATCGTGATATAAAATAAATAATTTATAGCAATTTCATTGTATAATTATATATAATCTAATACATAAAATATATATAATATATAAACAATGATATATCAATATTTAACATGATTCTATGCCAACAGCAAGTTGCAATAAGAAAAAAAAAAAAAAATAATAAAAAAAATCGTTTTTTGTACTTACCCAGTTGGTCCAACATCATCAGTAGAACATGTAGCATCACCTGGTCGACAATCTTCACAAACATCACCATTATCTATACATTTTGCAACACTTAATGACATAACCCGACCATTACGTATGGCCGTAATTTTATGCCAATTACCATTTGATATTGTACCATCAATGCCACCTGTAATAACTGATGTTATAGCTGTTCGTGCACCACCAAATGAAAATCTAGCTTTCCCATTAACAATTTCAATAGCCACAAAATCCGATCTACCACCACTTTGTGTACCATAATTATAAATTAATAATGCATTCGGTTTTGTTGTTGCCAATATAATTGAAATATCATTGGTGGCCGCATCAAGTGATGCAAATGTCATATAAGATAATTCTTGAAAACCAAATGTTGTACGTTCACAATGTCGTCCATATCTACCATCTGTACAACTACATTTGTAACCGGGTTTGAGGCCAACACACAGTCCACCATTAAGACATGGATTCGGACGACAAGAATCCGAAATTGTTTCGCATTGATTGCCACGATAACCGGGACGACATAAACAAAAGAATGATGAACCATCTTGACTTTCACGACACGAACCACCATTATGACAGGGCATACTACTACACACATCACCACGTTCCAATTGACATAATTTCCCTTCACGATGTGCTGGACAAGAACATTGAAAATCATAACCTTGTCGACGACATTGACCATTCGCCTCACATGGATTCGGTGAACATGGATCTTGACGTTTATCACATCTCTGTCCCGTATATCCATCTGTACATTTACATTTAAATTCATGACTAACATTTGGTGATGTAAATATTAATGTTTGACTATCTGTTATTCGTATATCATTGTTATTATTAATTTGAATTTTTTCACTACAAATACCATCATTATAACATGTATTTAAATTACATGGTGTATAACCAATGATAATATTTGGTACATGTAATAATTGTAACATTGCATCACGTTTTTTATTAAGTTTTTCGATAATATATTTTATAGGATGATATGAAGATGAGGCAACATTTTTTATAGCAATTGTTAATTCTAAACTGACATTTGTCTCTTTTAAACTGTACATTGATAATTCATCGCCAAAATCAATTGACGATTTCAATAAATCCAAATAACTGCGATAGTAATTTGATAGAAATTGTTGTGCAGTTAAATTACTAATAAAAATTGTGACAGAATGTTCAATTGTTTGATTATCAAAGAATAAAAATTCTACACTAACTGTTGATATGACATCAGGATGTTTACCATCATTACCTGACACTGAATAGGAATAATCTTGCATTTTTGTTATCGGTAATGTAAATAAATTACATCCACTTGGTATTTTAAAATTACTAATTGCATTTTTATCCATTAGAAGCTTACATCTATATTCACCGGTAATGTCTAAATCATTTGGATGTACATCGGCAATTTTTCCAATTGGTAATTGATTATTGAAAACATACAAAAGAATATGAACAACACGTGGCGTAGACGGACTATCATTTTGATCTAAAATATTTATTGTAATTTGATGTTGAGATCTCATTTTTGGTTTGCCATTATCTTCAACTTCAATTTGTAATTCTAATTTTGGCGTAGTTTCTCTATCAATACTTCTAGTTGTCTTCATTAAACCTGTATGTTTTTCAATATTTACAAATGATTTATGTCGTCCGCCAATTAAATAATAGGTAAATGGTGCACCATTTGGTGGTAGATCTGGATCAGTTGCTGACAATGTCATTATGCTTGTTCCTGGTGGTTCATTTTCGATTACATAACCGATGGTATTGGCTGCATCGAATACAGGACCATTATCGTTGATATCTGTAAATTTTTAAAGTCAAGAATCATTAATTTTATTGATGAAGACTACTGTTGATATATGTTATATAATAATTGGCCGTTTACATCACAAAACAAAAAAATTATAAATTATAATAGAAATCAATTCAAAATAATCGAAATTCTTCAAAAAATGCAACTAAATTATATATTGGATAATTAGAATGTTGTTTAAAAAAGTTTAATCATAAATAAATATCCGGTCACAACATAATTATGATGGAAATAAGGATGTAAATGTTCATAATAGAAATTTAATATTTGTTGAACAATATATCTATGTTATATTCAAAAAATACAATAATGTAATAATCATTCGTTTACAAATTCAAATTTAATTGAATAAATGATTGCTACTAAATTTGAACACACAACTTTTAATAATTTAAATAATTACCTGTTATTGATATTTTCACTAAAGTTGTTCCAGTCTGTGGCGGTAATCCAGTATCAATGGCACCAATAATTAAATTATAATTTGAAATTGTTTCACGATCTAAACGCCGTGATGTCTCTATTTGTCCTGATTGTGGATCAATTTTAAATGATTGATCAATATTACCACCAATTATTGAATAACCGAATTGATTATTTTGTGGACGAACATCTTTATCAACAGCTTTAACGGTTATAACTTTTGAACCAATTTGTGAACCTTCTGATACATTTGTCTCATAGACATCTAATATGAATTCTGGAGGATCATTACCATCTTGAATTGTTATAATAATTTGTGCTTCATCTGTATCATTTCCGCGTATACCACCAAAATTTTTGGCAATAACTGTTAATACAACACGACTTTGTGTTTCACGATCTAAATGCCGTGATACCTTTAATATACCTGTATACGAATGTATACTAAATCCTTTATCATTACTAGAACCAACTAATAAATAATAGACTTTTCCATCATCACCCGAATCTTTATCGGTTGCCTGAATTAAACCAACACTTGTACCAATTTCAGCCGATTCGGAAACATCAAAATGAAAAACAGGTTGAATAAATTTTGGATAATATTCATTAACGCCGGTAATATGTACAATAATTTGACTTCTACCAGACATTGTTGAATCCGGATTTGCAGCAATACATTCCAAAATATATGTACTTTCTTCTTCGGCATCAAAACTTAATTTTGATGTTATCACACCAGTTGCTTGAATAATTGCAAATAAATTTTTACCACTACCACCGACAATTGAATATTGAATGATTGCATTTTTTGGTGAATCTTTATCAGTTGCGATAGCCTTAAATACAAAACTATTTATTGGTGAATTTTCTGGTAAATATGCATGATAAATTGTTTGATTGAAAATCGGTGGATTATCATTAATATCGGTCAATGTTACCGTTAACATAGCAATAGCATTTCTCGATTCAAATCCTAAATCTTCGGCTGTTATATTCAAATGATATTCTTGAATAATATCATAATCTAATGGTTGTAAAATTATAACAGCACCAGTTATTTGATTCACAGAAAATTCTTTACGTTCATTACCACCAGATATTGTATAACGTACCATACCATTTGGACCATCATCCATATCTGATGCACTAACAGTTAAAATTGTTGAACCAATTGGTTCATTTTCTGGCACAATAACTTGATAACTAAGTGCGGTAAATACAGGACTATGTCGATTTTCACCAGTTACAATAATTGTAATTGTAATTTCATCTTGTTGTGGTGGTACACCCCGATCAATTGCACGTACATTTAATGTATAAATTTTACCAGGACCATTTTGTAATTCCTTTGATATTGATATCCAACCATCAAGTTTATTAACAATAAAATTATTTGAACCATTACCACCAATAATAACATAATCAATTTCGGCATTTACACCAAAATCTAAATCATCGTGGGCAATCACCTGAACAATACGTTGACCGATTACAGCATCTTCAGGTACCGGTGATAAATATTCTCTAAATTCAAATTTCGGTGGATTATTATTTGCATCCACAATATTTATATTAACCAAACATTCGGTGTACATTGGTGGTTTACCATTATCCGTTGCCAAAACAGTTAATGCATACATATTTTCCGGTGACGATTCCATTTGTGTATATTTATAGTGTATTGTACGTTTACTAAATAATTCACCAGTTGCTGGATCAATTGTAAATAAATCAGATGGTTGTTGTAGTGAATATGAAATAACTGAATTTGGACCTTGTTTGTCACGATCGGTTGCAATAACTTGACCAACAAATGCAACAGTACGTTGTAATTCGGGAAAATTAAAACTATAATAGCTATGCTCAAATTCTGGTGCATTATCATTTTGATCTTGTATTGTTATGGTTAATGGTGTTTCGGCACGCCATGCCCCATCAACAGCCGCAACTTTTAATAAATATTCATCTTGTTGTTCACGATCTAAATGACCAGTTACTGTAACATTACCATTTATTTGATCAATTGAAAATTTATTGCCCGGATTTTCGGTAAAACTATATGTTGCATTTGCATTTTCATTAATATCTAAATCGGATGATGTAACTTTTATAACAAATGAACCGATTTCAGCATTTTCCGTTACATTAACACTAAATAAACGTGTAAATCTTGGTGGATTATCATTTTTATCTAAAATTGTTAATAAAATTGTTGTACTACCCGTTTGTTGTGGCATACCTTGATCAATGGCCTCAACAATTAATGTATAATGTGATATGTCTTCACGATCTAATTTTGTATTCGTCCATATTTCACCACTATCAGCATCAATTTCAAATGAACTTTCAAAATCATTAACCAAACGATATGTTATTAAACCATTGTCACCAGAATCGGCATCGGTTGCCTTAACCCGTTCAACTAACAATGGTGGATATTCTTCTTCAAGTACTTCGGCACGATAAATCGGTTTTTCCATTATTGGTGGATTATCATTTGAATCAGTTACATTAATTGTTAATTTTATAACACTTCGTAAATTTGGATGATCCGAATCGGATGCCTCAATCCATACCTCATATTGTTGTAAAATTTCATAATCTAAACCATTTTTAGCTATTGAAACTTCACCATTACTTGAATCAATTTTTAATGCATCTCTAACATTACCGCCGGCTATTGCATAACGTATATTACCTAATGTACCCTTTTTCGGTGATGTTGCTCCAATTTTTGTGACAATTTTATTTTCCGGTACATTTTCGGCCAATACAAAATGTGTTTCGGATAGATAAGAAAATGTTGGAAATAAATGTGCAGGACGTAATAATATTGTTAATTCAGCACTTGCTGAATGTTGTTGTTGTCGTCCCTGATCCGTTGCAATCATCATTATACTGTAAATTTTATCAATACCTTGACCATTTAATGAAAGTTCTTCAACCGTTTTTATAACACCCGTATTTGAATTTATCATAAATATATTTGTATCTTTACCACTTATTGAATAAATAATTTTACTATTTTCACCTTCATCACTATCAATAGCACGTGCACCAAACACAAATTGTCCCGATTTTATACGATCCGGTACATTAACATTAAATGTTGTCTGTTCAAATGTTGGACTATTATCATTGACATCAGATACAATAATTGTTAAATTAACAGTTGTTGCTCGTGGTTCAGTTGTTGAACTATCTTGTGCCATTAATGTCATATGATAAATTGCAATATCTTCACGATCTAAACTAATTGCTGTTTTTATTTCACCAGTATCAGCGTCTATATGAAATCGTTCGACCTTTTCACCCAATAAACTAAAACGTATTTTCGCATTTAAACCACTATCTTTATCGGTAGCTATTGGTCGAATAACGTTTGTACCACTTGGTAAATTTTCTGATACAGTTGCACGATAATTTTGTCTCTCAAATTCCGGACTATGATCATTTAAATCCTGGACAAGAACACGTACCGTTCCGGTTCCAGTAAGTGGTGGTGAACCTGATAGAGAAAAACAAATAAAAAAAATGAAAACATTTATTAATTAATTAATATTTTCAATAATTTTCAATGAAAATATTTGCAGTTATTTATTATTATTATTTTAATTTTTATGTTATAAATTTGGTGAAAAACTAAATTTAATTTTAACGAGAAGACACTCGAATACTTTTACGTTTAACCGCAACAAAAAAAAAAAAAAAAATTATCGTAAAAAAGAACATATATTATCCTATCTCAATATCATAGAATAGAGTGACCGACTGTAATCGAGGTTACTTAACAGATTTTTACTTTATGTTAGTTATGGCATGTGATCGAGGATAAAAGTTTAGTAATAATGTGTGTAAAAATGTCAACAACAAAGTAATTAGCAACTGAAATATTCAAATGTGTACTGAATAATTATGATTGATTCAATATTTTCCACTGAACTGAAAAGTTCAAGATCTATCATAAGCTTGTATGTATTACTTGAAATTGTAATACTGCAATTCAGCTAATTAAGGCTCAGACAATTTATATGAATTATTATTTATAAAATATTTTAAAATAAAAACGTATTTTATGGAATATGTATTTTAATGTTATGTTTCGTTTGCATACAAATTAATGAATGAAATGCCTGAACAT
>JANSTX010047040.1:0-12072 GCA_027564355.1 Penthetria funebris | reverse complement strand
AATATATGCATATATATATCTCTAAATGTATTTTCTTGTTATAGTCAATAAATTATTTCAAATACAATGATAAAATAAAGAAAGTGAGATGTTTTCATCTTGAGTTTCCCCAATTGTTCAAAAAAATATCAACATTTTCCAATACCTCAATACAAAACAATGAAGTATGGTATCCAAAATATCAAATTCTTTATCATAGTTAACATTAGCCCATGAAACTAGGCGATCATCACGATCATTCCATAAAAAAGTTGAATTCATTTGCGTTGAGACTATGGAGGTATAATTAATACCAAAGTTAATTTGTAGGATCACGAGTCATCTAGTGTATAAAATATATCCACATGGCTAGTCAAAATTCTGTGAAAATTGAATAATGAAGATTGAATAATCACAAGTACTTGTGAGTTGGGTTATTGAATTTGCGTCAGCTATTTAGTTACATTCTAAGAAATGCTTATCTTATTACCATGCTTTCTACCATTTTGAATACAAAATGATCGTGAACCGGATATTATGTGGAATGACTTTGCAATGCTCTACAAAGTAGTGGTCAACACAATATCCCAATTTGAAATTTGAAAATTGATAGTAAAAGAACCCGTTTTAGTCATGTTTTTAAAATATACATAAATTGGCAAAACATATAATAAAATTCAACGACCACAAATCAGCTATAGAAACGTACAAAGGAATGTTGCATGCGAAATGGTTGAACAAACGAATGTTGATTGCTGACAGGAAATTGAATAATAGTCATTCAATCACCTGCTAAACAAAGAATATCATCCGAATCAAGCCAGTAAACGCATAGTTACGTCATTTGAAAGTAGAAAAGTCGAAAATAAAACAATTGGTCACATTAGATTTTTGATGACAAATAGTTGCAAGATCTTTAATGGAGAGACATGCAACATTAAATTTATATAGTCTAAGTTATCTCGTGCAAAATAAAATAAATCTGTGTGATTCGGTATTGTAGATCAACGGACTATGCATATCAGCCGTACACTAAAATAGAATTCATGAATTTTTAATTTAATGACAATCGACCTATTCCTCTGCAAAAATACCATGATTGTCGACAATATTGAAATACATTTACAAATACATTAAGGCAAACTGATAAATTGTATATATTCTTGACATAGTTTAAAATAATTATGAATTACAAAATTACAATATCGGAACACAAATGCAAATAATTTAAGACGAACTGTTGAATATGCTTTTGGGTTCATCAATTGATCCATTTTTTATTACTAAATCCAAAGATAAAGCATATGGATATAGATATTCGAATGAATGACAGCAGAATATTACTCAACATAACTTTGAGTCCGAAAAATAGAACTGGAAATTCGATGACTATAATGTCTGGAATGCAATCAGAGGATATAAATATATCATTAACAACCCAAGATGGATCACACATATAATATGTATTATTCTGATGCGAAAGCTAGCGGAAACCTATAAAATTATGTCGATATATTTAGAATTTAATTGAAAAATCACATCTTTTATGTCATTTATATAATATACTCGTAAACATTGTAATCAACAAATTAACATGCGATACCAATATCCTATTTACATATTCACCCCATATGTTGTACAAGTCAAATGATTGTATTCAATCTGAAATTTTCATAAAACGAATTGATTTAAAAACTGCAATGCCAATAAAAAATAAATAAATTACAAACTCGTATGTCGTTCAAAAACTTCAATAACTTTCTTCTATATCTTCTAAATCTATTCTGAAAGTATGAAAATAGGATAAAAGGGTAAAACTCCATCCATACATATATTAATAAGTTATATAACATATATTCTATAATAAAACAAATATAAGTTACAAAATAAACATACTTATGTTATGTACTTATGTTCCTTTAACACTTATGTTAAGCTCGAAAAGATGATACACATATAATGTCCTATCTAATTCTATCCACAACTTCTATATCTACAAGTATGACATACACATGCAGTTAGTGAAAGACATAGCCTTAGCCAACTTTACAAGCTTCTTTTCTAATGGACTTTTGTTTGTTTATATTTTTCTTTATACATATAAATAAGGAAAATATACTCGTATCCCCGTATGTGCACTTCTTATTCATTCATAATATCCACACACGATTGTTTCTTATTTGGTAAAGGGGATGTTTTCTAACGAAAAAAATGAAATCAGAAAGGATAATAATTTATTTCAGTAATAATTTTATCAAAATACGATGTCAAATTTTTAATGACGAAATAACACTTGACTTATAGGATGTTTATATACGTGGATAAGTGAAAACATGCAATTATATACTATACAAGAATATGATGATATGATGTGAAACGTATAAATTGTATAGGGTGTATTGAGATTTACACGACTGTCATGACGAAGACCGGCGTCTAAATACCATATCGATAATAGGCTGCAGATGGTTCGGATTTCCACATAAATCAGTAGAGGCTCATGCAAAAACATTAATGAGCAATTGGATGAAATGATCGCACATACATGCGCTGCTTCAAATGATATATATTGTGTAATACGTCAGTGGAATATACAAAAGTCAATAGTGTATTAAAGTATAGTATGGATTAGTATCAGTCACAAAATATGGAACATTTTGAATAATGCTTGGACGACCGACATTTCAAATCAAGAATTGAAGAGATAAAAAATGTGTGAATCCGTTAAGAAGGTAACAAATAACATCAATCAAAATTGAAGTATCCATCAAGAGGTGCCTCAGGTGAGTACATAAAATTTTTAAGTCAAATACAATGTCACGCGAGACTTAAATTCCAGATGTAATATAAAAATAGATCATCCTAAAACATTGTGACGAAAAAATGACTTTGAATCAATATGTGCATGTGATCAGTAATTATCAATGGTAACGATTGAGATTCATACTCATTTCATTTATATAAACAGTATCCACAACTGGTACAAAATCCATGCAGATATATTTTGAATTCATTGTCACGAACTAATATATCATAATTATCTTAATCTTTATAAGTTTCACACCATTTTTGGAGCAAATAATTCATTCACATAACGCACAATATTCAGATTTGTTGGTATTTTTCTCTTCTGCCATAGGTGAATTTAATTGTTTTAATTTTCTCAAATAGAGCACTTACTTCTCATATATGTTCACCTCCAACTTCGGTGTTTTATGTGTATCATAACATTTAAACCCATGTAAATTCTATTAGGTTTAAGCTATCTCTATATTTACATAAAAAAAAAAAAAACAACGAAAAAAATTGGAAATAATTTTTTTCTTAAGTGTGTTTAAAGAAGGGGTTCCCTTTTTTATCTTCAAGAATAAAAATTTTATATTCGTACATATAAGCGTCCTGTATATATACGTACATAGGCAGACTTTGCTTGTTTTGCTAAAGAAAATGATTTTATACACTCGTAAAATGCACTTACCTATAATAATACATTAAAAAAAAAAAAAACAAAAAAAGTTTCCAAAACAATTTAGAAAGTTTTCAAAAATTATAATGTTATTTCAGGGATACAGTTAAAAATCAGTATCATAGAAAGTTTTTCCCCAAAAAAACAAAAAAAAAAAAGAAAGTCGTTTTAATATAATATGCAGTTAACTTGTGCTTTCTATTCAGGCTTTTTATTCAATTACATTTGAATTTTATTTTTTTTATCTTTTACCTTAACTTCAAGTACAAATTGCAAACAATTGATTTAATTTTAAGGTATTTCCAAGGGTATTTCTCAAGTTTTTTTTAGCAAATTTCCTTATATAATTAAATTTACAAGTTAATAAGTAATTTTTTTTTCAAGTTCAAAATGTTTCTATAGCTAATAAGCAATCATATCCTTTTATCAACATATCACCCTTCATACCGCTATTGTTCACGATTTCTAACCAGCACTTGTACTACACTACATAAATTATCACTGGTAACAGCATCTTTAATGATAATTTTAGCCAAATAATTTTTGGTCGATCACGTATTTGCTATTATCCTGATGATATGTCAGTCTGATTCAATTCAATTCAAAAATCCTTTATTAAGTAATTAAAAAATTTTCATTAAACATGCTGTTACTAAATAATATGTCAGTCTGATGGTTCTACAATCTTTAAAAATTCTCATATTATATATTTAACATTCAATACTTTTGTTTTTGTTACATTAATGTTTAGACCAAAATAACCCTAATAACTCGAGTACCGTCTCTTATAGTGTCAACAAACATATTTCGCGATTACAAATGTGCCAATTAATAATTGTCGATCTGTGTAGTCAAACAAGATCAAATTAAAAATCAATAATATATAATATAATATAATATCTGATTTTTAATCTCAACTTTATATCGTCACTATTAAATTTATCATTGTCATGCATAGATGTTTTCATTATTTATTTTACACTAGACGATTGGACTCTGCTTTGTTGCCAATGAACTCCATTACAATGATCTATGTGACTATGGTTTTTTAGAAAATAAAAAGGGGTCTCACTCGTAGGTGTTGTCGCCCTCAAGTGTTGTCCTCCGACTTTCCTTTCACCGAATCTCACTCATCCCAAGTTGTGTTAGCATATATTAATCTAGTATATTGAAGTAATTTCATATATTCACTCTAAACTATCATAAACTTAAAATTGTTGAATAATGGTCTTATTATAAGATAATTACCAGAATTGTGTGCTAGTCATTCGAGTGAGGTATTCAACCTAAAAATAACCGGATTTATTGTTCGTTTTCATTTGGAAAACAACTGCAACGTTCATTACTTAAGAACAAATCAACTATACAAATTCATCAAAAACACAGTAGACTAGTTTGATGTTTTACAATGTCCAACCAACTGAGTATGAAAATACTGTAGTTGAGTAGATATATGTTATTAAAAAAACATTAATTCCCAACACTGTTTAAGTGTCTTGAACATGTATTAGAACAACTGAATTTGTTGATTCATATGAAGGAACATAGGCTGCTAAACAGTGACATGTCAGGATAGCCAAGGTAGACATAACTAGTAATCTACTAATAATAACAATTATTATAATTAAAAAAACTATTATTTTAATTTTCAGAACAATATTCTAAACCTTTGACAATAATCTAAAATTAAGCATTTGCGAAATAAATCGAATAAATAGTATGTACAAAAGGTACATAAATACTGGCATTTATATATATTTCAAATTCAATACAATGCTTACAGAACAGAATACTAAGAAATGCAGTTAACGCACCTTGGTATGTCATGTCCGGAATACTGACCTTCACAAAGACTTAGGGATTCCAATGGTTCATGAAGTCATTAATCGAATAGCCTTGAAGCATCAATTCAAACTACAAAATCACACCAATGTGTAAGCAGCTCAACTCTTAGATATCAGTAACATGATAAGACGAATGAAGAGAATGAAACCTTCTGATCTCGTTTAATATGAAGTGAGCATCAAAATGTCTTTAATTAATTCATGTAACAGACAAAAAAAAACAAAAAAAAAAATAAAAATTACTTGGTATTACTGGATTCTTGTAATTAATTATATTTTAACAATTTATGTATCAGAAAAATATTGATAGTTGGTCAGGAATGACCAGTTTTAATAAAAACAAAAAACAAAAAAAAATATATGTATATATATGTATATTTGAAGAACGTTTTTGCATACGTCCAGCACAAACTACGGAACTGATATAATACAAAGAATGTGTGAACTGAAAGAGCATTGAATTACATTACTATTTTTTGTAGCTGATAATCATTGACTTCAAATTTTTATTGATTGGAAGCAAGTGTGTAAAAATATTGGCAGATCTGCTGTAGAATGCACAGAAGTGATTGAAATGTAATTATATAATCTGATTTTAGGGAAACTTTACGCCCAGGTATAAACAACACCTTTTCAACAGTTTTCAACATATGTATATGTTATTATGTATTATAAATCTTTATATAATCTCACGTGTGCATAAGGACTATTTCAAATTGAATTTTGAAATTATAAACCGGATAAATATATGTAAATTTCAAGGATTTACAAGATTAATCGAAATTTTCTTCTAATCTCTTATACATAAATAATTACAGGTATGTAAAATACATAAAATTCTAAAGGGTCTATTGAGAAATAAAAACAAATTTATTATTTAAATTACTACATCAAAGTTTAGCAATCTGGCTAAACGGACACTTTGATCAATTTCATTCAAGTTTCCACAAAAATATATAGACCCCTGATTTATTTACATAACAATATTATTATAATTCAGATATGCTATCATCCTATCGTATGTATGTGCCAAGAACATAAGCCAACATCTTGGAAAAAATTGAATTAAAGTTTATTGATTGTTGATTGCAGGTGTTTGAATCTGAACCGCTTATGATAACAGACTGAATATTTGTTACTCTCAATATGAGAAAAAAATGAGTGAAATATTGCGAGAATATCATAATCATCAGACAGACGTCTTATTATAATGCCAAGATTCTTAAAAATCTGATTATAAGCTTAACTATGCGCTTCATTGACGCATACGGCAGCATTACGTTTCTAATTTACGGTTTCATCTATACATATATTGTAGTAAACGTCAAACTGAATTCTTTTTAAATACATGAGTTGATCGGTCAAATATTTGGGTAATTCGGTAGATTTGGTGTATGTAAATTCACAGCAAGACTATAAATACTTATATTTTTGATCACAACACCATGATAAATAATTAAATAATTTATAAAAATCTTATATAAGAATTATGTTTGCAAAAAAGTGCATTTTGATATGTGAAAACGTACTCAAGTTATCGCGTACCACGCATTATTTAAAATGCTGAACAAAAATTCCAGATGTAATGACGCCGAAATGTCTCTGCTGTAGAAACACAATTCGATTATTATATCGCTGTTGAAAGTTCTCACAATGTTATTGAACCCCAGAAAGGTCAAGTTCACGTATTAATCAAGACGAAAAAAAAAGAAGGAAAATTTTATATTTTAATATTCTCGTGCCGATAGCTTACTCTTTATAAATCATTGTTCAGTATTTTGCAATAAGAATACATTTTGAAAATGATGCTTCTCTTGTTACACTTACATGAGCAATAGTAACGGCGCACGCAATATTTTATTATTACTTGTTATACCTGCCCCTATTCGGTTATTCAGCTGTGCAGTTGAATACGAATGATGTATAAAAATAAATGGTGACATTAGGTCTAATTCGCTTTAACACTTTTACAGACATTTTATCGCCATAATATTTTTTTTTTTTTTTAATTGAAAAATATGCACGTCGTACATTTGAATTTTTGAATTTAATATTTTTTTGCAATTATGATTTTTTGAATGTTTTTCAATAATTCTTAATATAATGCATTAAAATATCATATTTAAATATTATTTAAGGCATATTTTCACATAAATAACTGAACATTTACAGGATAATCTGACTATATCGTCAGGTAATGAATGATGAAAATGCATGACGGATTCAATTTGAATCATCCTTATGTAGGTATGTAAATAATTATATTATGTAATGTACGTGTAATTCATACTACTTTTTCGTTGTCACAAGTGGAATAAAAATTGAAATAAATATCGATGTCATATTATTCTTATAATCTTCCAGTGTGTTATTTAACAGCATCGCACTCTGTTATTCAAATTCATAATACATACAATTATTTTACAAATACGAGAACATATACATTACGTTGTACTATTATATTCAGTACAATATGCCATATTATATCATTTAAGTCAACATGATATTAAAATGAAAAGTCATTGTACTTATAAATTCATTGCTTTTCCATATCATCCTAAGAAAATTCCCTAGTCATTAGCCAAGTTATTCCCTTATATTCAAGTAAAACTAAACCATTGAACTTTCCGCTTCTAATTATTATATAATTTGTTGGTGTACAAACTACACCTTTTGAGTATCTAAGAATATTTTTTTTTAAACTTTATATAAAGAAATAGTATTTAAATTTTCATTTTCTTTTGTTAATTACAATAAGTACATTCACCATTTTTCTTATTTAACAATTAAAAATTCAAAAAAAAAAAAAAAAAACAACCCCTCATCGTAAGAAAATGCACATAATTTCATTTCAAATTAATTAAGTTAAGTAATTTGTAACACCTTTAGAATGCTATCCACATAAACTTGGCGCTTTTCATTATAACTTTTCTTCTTTTCGTTTCATGTAAATTTTCCTGGTTTATGTGTTCCTAAATAAATATTTTTAATTCGTTAATTTTTAGAAGTAGATGCGGCGGTACACTAAAACAGAATACTATTAATAATAATAATAACAATAATAATTAAGAATAATATTATTTTCATCAGTGTAAAAGTGTATATAATTCTTTATTATATCCATTCAATTTATACCTGTGAACATTCTTTCATTTTGATACCCTTTGTTTTCTGTCCTCATAAATTAAGTAAGTTAATATTTTCGTTTTAATGCCAGTACACCGCTGTCATGTAAATCACACCTTTCTTTCGAATTTTAAATAGCTCAAAACATTGTCATCTCTAATGAAGTGTCGATTATAAAATAATATTATCTGACTAAAAATTTATTGTCAAAAAAGATGAAAAATAGTTAACATTGAAGGATCTGTAGATAATGAGAAAATGCTTAAAGTTTAACCTGAACTTACAGTATATATTGTCCACCGAAATAGAGCCATCATTCAAATTAGCATCATTTTAATCATGCTAAAAAATATGCATAGAACACTTTCTATGTGCACGTTCCATTTACTCCATCGCAGTATATTATTTGTATGGCCATTATGAATTCATGGTTGAAGGAATCTACTACTTGCAACCACGCTTAAGTGCCTTCAACATTATAATTGCTAATGAAAAATTTAATGGACATGTTCATATCTCTCACCTACATCAATCACAAATAAAAGTTATGTGTCGAAGCACATAACTTTTAAAACATCTTATGTAAATTGAGTATTCTCATTTGTGAAATAATTCCTTTTTTCGATCAACATCTGTTCTGTGCTATAGTTATTTTGATTATTTTTTAAATGTTTTTTCTTTTATAAGAAATATCTCTAAATACACTCATGTATATAGTTAACCTGCAACTGGAACGACATATAAGTGTGATTCTGAAATTTGATCTCTATCTTTGCACAATTAATAATCGAGTACTGTTTATCGTGAGCACGGTAAAAGTCTACGACGTTCGCATAAAATGCTATAAATTTCCGAAACACTTATACGTCTCAAATAAAGACAAGAAAGGTAACAAAGGATATTTTAATTGAAATAAATATCGATGTCTCAAATAAAGACAAGAAAGGTAACAAAGGATATTTTAATAAAAATTTAACTTCACTATTTACAGCATCATAAACTACTAAAAGCTAAAAGTATAAAAACCTGAATAAGGTAGAATAACTACAGGATAAATTACCGGCATTACCGAGATGATTGCTCTGTTGTGATCAGTAGTTTTATACCGCAAAATTCGGGTATTACCTCTAAATACTCAACATGCTCGCGTTTATGTTCAGTTGATGTTACTACTGGTTATACAATTAAATTTCGAGATACATTGTGTTACCTGTACTTTTTCATAATTTATTGTTTACTTTCATTTGTCTCGCGATCAATTTTTTTTTATATTTTACAGTTTTTCTGCAGGATTTTATAAAACAACATTTCATTAAGATGGGTTTTGGCAGATCTGGGTGCAGATTAAATAGATATAATAGCAATAATTCCAGTGCTGACATAAAAAGTATGTAACTACCTATATGTTATGGAAAAGGAGCAAAAAGTAAGTCACCTCAATGTAATAACATATTTTCACATAATATTAATACACACCCTATTTATTACAGGAAATCAACAAAAGTTAGCTAAATTTTTAGACTTCCATTTGGTGAGATACAGAAGTTACGGGGATTTGAAAGTATGTATTTATAGGCTGTTTTAATAAATAATATTATCATTTTTTACGCCGGTAGGGAGTATACAATTTCAAATGACATAAAAATGATATTATTTTATTCGCAGCACATGTGTTAATTCAAGTTAAGTGATAAATTTACTTAACTAAATCTAAGTCTATTAATGGGGAAATTTGAAATCAGGTCTACCGTCATACAATACTAGCGCTTTACCACCTAGAGATAGATTTACTAGACTATTAGTGCAATTTGTTGGTTTTTAGGTTGAGGAGTGGATAAGTCAATGAAGTACAGATTCCAAGTACGTACAGTGTAACATCTGTATTTCGCTTAAGTTCGAAATAAGCGAATGAATGCCTAATCAAGTGGTTAACTATATGTCTATTGAGTCATTTGATTGAGGGGCTTATTTTTGAATGTCTGTGTTGATTTGATATTATGACGTATAATTAAAAATTATATAAAATTTTAAATTCTTTTACATAAATATACCATCGGATATTAAACTCATCATTTCATTACCTTATTATATAATTTTTTTTTTCTATAATATGAAAAGCATTTATTAAATAAATTAAATTATGAAAGCATCTGTGTCACATTTTCATGTATACTTTGTGAAACAATTTTTCATTGTATAAAATTGTATGAAGGTAATTTTCCACCCTTAAAAGATAAAATAAATGTTTCATGTATCAACATTCACTTATGCGATTATAAACGATTTGTTAAAAGAATGTAAGCAAATTTCATTTTACAAGTTAAAATATTATTTGATATATGCGAGTACAACTCATCGTAGTTTGGTAGTGAATTTTCTGTAAGCTTTTCATTAAATTCTATAACGTAAAATTAAATCATGAGTTTATGCCAAGAATTGACAGTAAGGGAGAATTTACATTTATTTTGTTAAAATATACATGTAAATATTTGTTTTTATTGAATTAATGGATCGTTAAATCACAGGACATTATAGTAATGAAAAAATTCATATGCAAGGGTCTAGTATTTTAATAGTAACTATAATAGATGTCGGAGGGATAGTATAAATATAAATCATCGATTACTTGGTTTTGGTTTTATTTAGCCCCACATGACAGGAATTGTCATATTGTTCACAAGTTACCAAAGGTTGGTTACACCTTTACTTTTGTCGATCACATAACCAAATAATATTTATATTTCAAAGTTTTAACAACTTTTGTAATTATGGTAAAACTTGTTCAGCATTACATAACATAAATAAAAAAAAAAACCCAGAGTCCTAGAGCATAACGTTTAAAACATTTTGGTCGTCATTGGACATTCTCTATGGCAATTTGAAGATATTATATCATAGTATTACCGGTAACTCAATTTACAATATATGTCAGTAATAGCGGGGAGAAATCAAGTAGTATCAGTATTAAATCAGTATTAATTTCATGTTTATCAAATTTCATCGGTTATTGGAGTTCACATTTGATGTTACGTGGATATTTGAAACGGTACAGTAACATCGTATAGTCAATCTATGCACCCATTTGTGGTATATACAGGTTAAAATGATGAATGATGATGAATTCAATGATAGTTAAACCAAATTTGGTGACAGATAAAAATATCTACCATCAAGAATTAGTCACATGGATAATTCAGGAAACTGGTATAGGAATAGTTGTCAAATAGATTTGTTTTGTTCCTATATATAGAATACACCATCACATAACATATATAACAATATTACTGGATAATAACCAATAATAAATATTATTTCCACATACGCCTTAACAAAATTTAATGGGATTTTGGTCGGATGTGGATTGGATACAACATAAATCCAGAACCGTTATCGTTGATAAATAAATTTAACTATTTGCAAAACAAATTGAAATGTTATTGTTTCACAAGGTGGTTTTTGAATTAAAAAAATATACAAAAAATAAACGGCGAAACGACATTAAACGAGAGAAATACAATTGGCATCGCCAATTATTGTAGGCCCTGGGGATTGTTTAACGGATCACAACATAATATATAAATATTTATTAAATAGAATTGCAAAATAGCCCAAAATTACAGGAATATAATACAAGAGAACAATATAATTATATATAAC
>JANSTX010047029.1:0-12072 GCA_027564355.1 Penthetria funebris | reverse complement strand
AATATCTCGGAAACGGTTATAGATAGAGTTTTCGTGTCTGAGGATGAAATATGTAGAAAGTCGTTGCGCATCTTTTACAATAAAAAGCGATGCTGACATCCTTGTAATAGCACGAAGATTTTTTGATTTTTTAGACTAATTGTTGTAGCGGAATATCTGGCATATGTGTTTAAAATGTAGATGGCATTAGTGCGTATTTTACCGTTTACACTATGTCTCTGTCTTTCACCGTTTACGAGACATTTCAGTTTTTGTTTCTCATGAAAGACGTTGGTATATTTCATATGTTTATGGATTTGTAATAGGAAATCATAACCTTTAGAAGATGTACTTTATTTAAACCTGCCTATTACATTTTATACACATTCGCCAGATACACTTTTACAACAGATAATCTAAGAAAACGGAAAAACTCGTGCTATTATAAAGATGTCAGCATCGCTAAACCATATATATGCAATTTAAAGAGAGACATGATATATTCCAAAAGTAGCTGGAACCAGTTTTTTGTTTATAGTAATATGCTGTCTTGTAGCCATCCCCATCGATACACTAATATAATAAATAGAGAAGAGTAAGTGCGGGTAACTTCTCTGCTGAGTTAATGGATACAGCAAATGATCCCATAGATCTTCACACCGCTAACATTACATCTTTGAAATTAAGTCAAATGAACGATCGTCTTAATTGCGACAATTTATATCATATATACATAATAATACAAAATACAATATTCCAAAACATTTATTGATTTTTTTATATAAACATATATAATTAGCTTATATTATAAATAATTTAAAATGAAAAACAAAAAAAACGTTCTCAAAATGTATCACTGCCTGGGTTCAAATTTTATCCAAAGTCCACCATGAGCTCGAACTGTTAACCTAAACGAAGTTTGAATATTCGTTTTGCCAGCAACTGGGTGTAAACTGAAATTACGCAAAATTGTCGAAATTATCATTTTCATTTCAATCATTGCAAATTTATAGCCAATACAATTACGAGGTCCTGCACTAAACGGTATATATGCATATGGATGATAGTTATCCTTCAATTCGGATGCAAATCTCATTGGATTAAATTCCTCTGCATTCGGATATATATGTTCAATTCTATGTGTTGCATAGGGAAATATAAAGACATTTGTACCACATGGTAAAATATTATTTTCAATTTTAACATCCTCTCCTAATTTCCGTGCAATAAATGGTACACTAGGATATAATCGTAATGTTTCCTTAATACATTGTTCCACATATTTCATGTCCGTTAAATCCTTGAAATTAGCTACTCTTGAATTTGTACTTGTGCTATCATTTCTGAAAATATTATCAATTTCGATCGTACATAATTGTTGATATTCTTGATGTTTGGCAAGTAAAAATAAACAGAATGATACAGCTGCACCAACAGAATCTTGACCAGCTAACATAAATGTACAAATTTCATTGACTACATCAATTCTAGAGAATTCGGGATTATTCTCAGATATTTCCAACATGTAATCTAGAAGACATTTTCGAGAATTTTGTCGATTTGTAATTTTTTGACGTGATTGAATTATCTGGAAATAAATAGTTTTTTTTTTTTTTTTATCAGAACACTTGATAATTTTGTTATGGTACTTAAAAATGATAGGTAAATAATTATTCATAGTATGGATGAGGAAGACTGCTAGGGTAGAACTGTTGCTTCCAATCGTAATAATTCTTCTGAACGTATTGCATCTTTTTATCAAATGACTTTTTCATCGTTATTTTTAGGCGACCGCCTGTGTTAATTTAGAAAGTATTATTGCGGTTCAATAACGTGTTCAGGTACGCGCCCATCTTACTATGATCAGTATTTCACACTCGCTCTGAATAACATTATTTCTGATTCCATCCTTGATTGATAGAATCGGTTATGTAATACTTTCATTTCGGTCCTTCGAATAATTTATTTTGTTCTGGTCGCATAGTTTTTTGGTTTGAATATGTTAGCATCGGTCTAACATATATTTTAGACTTTTAGATATATTAAATAAATAAAAACTAGGTACCTTTTTAGTGAATTCATCTAATTTTGTTTTCTGACTAAATTCAGCTGAAAAAGTTTCAGTCATTGAATATAATTTCTCAAATAATAACCATGGTCGCATTAAACGTGCTGCTAATACAATTTTACCTCTGTAATTAAAGAAATACATTTATTAAAGAACGATATTTATAAGTAAACTTATTCTATTTCTAAACGCCTACTACTTAATATGCTAATCTTATTAACAGTATGAGTTTGGGTTATTCAAATTTTTCAGCATATTGGAGTTTCAGGTTTGATAACTTTATCGGATAAATGTTTGCAATGTATTGATTGCAGCAGCGTCCATTATTATTCCAAATATAATCATTGTCTAGAATTTTAATTTTATAATTGAAATCAGATAAATAAGACTATCATCGTATCTTGATAACGATAGCAACTTCTCTATTGGAATCAATATAATAACAATTTTTGAAATATCTTTTTGCAAATATATGATGGGTTAATTATTAATTAAAATGATCTTACTTTCTAAATGGTGAATCTTCTGTAATTACATTATTTTTCTTTGTTATTGATATACCTAGGATTGACTCTGTAACAACAAAAGTAAAAATATTCAGTATTAATCCTATAGTGTGGTTGTTTAATGAACATTTTATTTAAAAGTATATTACTTCGGATGTATGGAGACAGACGACTGTAGTAACCTCCTAACATCTAATTTATTCAATTCATTTTTACCTGCATGTGATGTCACCGTTAACTCGAGTAATTTGTGGCGTGTGTATGTTACTAATGAGGTATGTTGTTGGGGTGAAGATTCTATTCGACTTAAGTATTATACGGTTCATTCACGCCGTATGCTCCCGCGTGGAGTAAAGGCTGAGATGAGATGAATGTATGAATAATCTACTGAATATATGCAGTGGTAATTATAACAATGATTTTATTTGATTTCGTGATCTAGACAATATTTAAAATAAATGTAATTTCAATAATTGAGTTGTAAAGAATAATGTTTGCCGTAATCACGACATCTGCTTCTATAGTCAAGCATTGAAAAAAAATTAAATTTAGTTTTTTTTTATATAAAAGCTTACTGGCATTCTTAACTATCTAAACTTCAAATTTGAATACCACTTCAGTAGATACTAATTCTATAATTGAGCTCAACACCAGGCACTTAAATGCACAATTTATTATTTAAACGTAGTACAGTGCACTTACCATGTAAAATGTGTAAAACACAGTTATTAATAAAATGTGTGACGTTCAATTCACTTGGTGACATTTTTAATTGTGTTATCAGCAATTGTGATGCATCACTAAATGTATCAATATATTTTTCAAGTATTCTTATATGGAATAATGGTTGTATCAGCTTTCTATGGTACGTCCATTCGTTTCCTTAAAATTAAATTTTGTAATTAATACTCGTATCATGTTAGTCTTTACGTCTCGGGGATGCATAGGACGGCAATACAATGTTTTATAGTCATTTTCAATATATATACAATACTCGTATAATAGGCCAAAACATATGATGTTAGAGGAATTTTTTCTATATAACAGACTGAACAAGGACATTGTGAATATACATTGGTATTAATTATTTATTATTTTGGAAAAACCATAATGTTAGATAATTTTAAAGCTAATCAATACTCAAATGAATAGAATGCGAGTAAATTAAAATATAATTACTTGAAGATGTTATTAATCCATTGCCAAGAAAATTATGTAAAAGTTTATAAAATGTAATTTTCTCTGTATGTTTCTTTGACGACAGTATAGATTGCACATCCTGTGGATTCAATACAGCAAAACATGGAATAAAAAATATCCAAATACGTGCAAATGCACCATAAAGTTTATATCCTGGTCCAATATGATTAGTAAGTACTATAAAATTAAATAAATTATTAATCTCGAACATTTTCAATTGTTAATTTATGTACTCACAATTTTTGTCTGTTATCATTAAAACATTTCCAATTATAGGAACAGCTTGTGGTCCTTTCAATTTTACAGCAATCAACACTGTCCTTAAATATCTTATAGGGATATTTATTAATTTAGTTATAAAATACAAAATATATTGCCACACATTGTCAATAGTAAACTTCTGTATCTGAAATTAAAAAATAATTTTATATCTCGATTCCTGGAAATTTTAAACATCATCATCATCATCAATATTTGCGCTACGGATCTAAATCTTATTACTTAATCTCGATTTCTGGAAATTTTAAACATCATCGCATCATCGCATCATCGCATCATCGCATCATCATCAACCTTAACTCTACGGAGCTAAAGTCAATGTTCACAATTCTGAAAAACAACCTTCATTCCGCTCACAATCTTATTACTTACTCTCGATTTCTGGAAATCAAATGTAGTCGGTACAAGAAATTTAAGGTGATTGTTTTCACTTCATCTCTTATTAAATGTTTCATTGTTGCTGGAAAAATGCTTCGGAGATTGAGTGTTTGCAACAAGAAATTTTGTATCCGGCTTTAGGCGGCATCTAAAAATTCAAGTTTGTCACTTGTTCTGCTTTATAGTACAGGCATTCAATTTTCTACCATCACGTTCCGTTCTATGTATATCACATGTGCATTTGTCAAGGTTTCATAAATTATAGATAGGATTGCACAATATGATGACAATAACAGAGATATTAAACAATAAGTAGGTTACATAATTTTGAGTGCAAATTAGCAAATTGAAGCTTAATCAGTTACCTTGTCGTAGACTATTACATTATATGTAATTTACATCTTAGAAGACAACCTAATTGATTTGCTACTCAGAATTAATAAAATATTTAAGTAAACATGTCTGTAAAGTTAACGCCACTATTAGACATTATGTCGCTATTGACAACTCACAAGGTCATTGAACTTATACTCTTTCCAAATCATATCTTATTTTAATATAATTGTTTAATACGTGGCTGCAAGTGTATATAATACATTCAATTCAATTATCCTCTATTTTATTATGCTTGTTGTACACATTTTAATCTTATTTTAATTGATGCCTGAATATACTGTTTCAGGTTGTTTTAAGAATTTCGTAGGGAATACTACAACTGGGAAAATGGATTAAGAAAATCAGTTTATATTGAGAGGAGAATAACGGGAAGGCAGATTGTATATAAATTTTTGTATATAAATTACCGTAAGAACACCAGAAAGCAGTGTCTACTTTTTTTTATTACGTAATTGGTGAGCAGAAAAGGTATGTGGGTGTTTGAAAATTCAAATATACCACTTCTTTTGTTTTAAGTTATAGAAAATTGTTTTTTTACCTTGAAGCTGAATAGGTGCTTCAGTTGAAAAATTTTCGTAACTAATTAACGTTAGATCACATAATTATTAAGTAAGAAAGCGAGTATTTACAAATGCAAGAAAAAATGTTTTTTTTTTTATTCAGTAACAGACATTGAGTCTCCCTGTGGCGTTAATGTAAAAATAATGAGGATGATAAATGGGCAATAAATTTCACTCACTATGAATTTTACTATGATCGTTTATAAAACTTTCGCTAGAATAAATTCAATTTTTATTATAAAAAATTCGTAACAAGTCTGGTATTTTAATATTGTTTATAAACAGGTAGTACGTACAACCACAATAATATTTATATGCTCTCGTATGCGGCTAAATCAATCTATCCCATCATCAACGTACTTTTATGATAATAAATCATATACGTAATAGCATAGGAACTGAAAGTAGTTATGAAATTTGGTATGCTAATCTCATCATCTTATGAAGACTCAACCAAACAGGGAATGTGTTTGGACTAATATATTATGTGTGGACTTGGAAATAAACATAATGATAATGATGATATTAATGTTGTTGATGAATTTTCCTACAAACTTTAAAATCACTTATTAACGAAAACTATTATGGCACTGGCCTTGTTGATCATCATTTTAAAAACAACCTTAAGTGTTAAAGAAAAACCAGATTCAACATTATAAACTAAAACTGCATTTTCTTGCAGTATGATGCACAAAAACTACGTATATAGGTAGTAGTTAGGTACTCGTAATTTTATATAATTTCAACTTACAGTTTTTAAAAACATATCACTAAAATCGCTAAAACTTAACCGAATCGATTCAAATCAACTGGAAATAGTGGAATACAATTGAATACTAAAAATATGTAAAAAAAAAATAAGGAAATTAATTGAATGCAATATAAATATAATTATCTAATATCAATGAAATGCATGAGGCAATGCTGTATTTATAAGATAATCAACAATTAAAATTACAGTCACAATTCAACATAATTGGTTTTTCTTTCAATTTGATTTTTTAAATTTCTATTAATTTACTTCACTATTTCAATATCATTTTCCGCCTGTATTTCTGATGAGCTCTCTAAGATACATTAATGAATTTAAAATATCTATAAATTATTGATTATACAAAATAATCGAAATAGGTAGACAAAAGAATGCGAAATAGATGAAACAGAGATTTGGTGCATTCCAATGTGATTTGGGAAGTTGCCAAATATTTGAACAATAACATTAAATGTATATTGACGCATCTAAAACAAATTCTTGTTTTCGTTTTTTCCGAAATTAAAATTGAATCACTCAAATGCAATGTGTGTCGAAAAAAATCCAATTGCACTTACAAATAACTGAATTCAATACTCCCCGGCCTACCAGAACTATAAAAGATTTATTGTGTAATTAAAATAGTCAATGAAATAATGTCAATTACTCAATTCTATAAACAGTGCCATGAAAGATGTAAATGCCATCAATTATACTGTCATGAGTTGCAATTAAAAATTTGTGTGCCTATAATTTTGCTATATAACATAGACCCATCACGAACTTTGTAATTGCACTCATTTGCAGTCAAAAATTGACGATTAATCACACTGAAGCAACAATTATTACTGAGTAACATAAAGGAGAAAATGTAATACTGCTACGTATTCCAACGATACCACTGATTTTGACATGCCATTTTCAAACGCTTGCACTTTCCTGTTCTGATGGCGTTTGCCAAGACAGTCAACAAATCTAAAAACTAATCTTTTTCATGTGTGCTGAATAAATTTAACAAATTTTTATTTTTCGCAATAGCATTTAGTGACAGTTTACACTAATGACCATTGCTTATAAAATGTCAGTAGCATAAAATATCCTGGTATTTAATTCATAAACACATTTAAGTTTCAATTACATCTTGACAACATTACAAGTCAATATGCCAATTTTTGGAGTGTGATTGAGATTAAAGAGATGTTATATTTTCTGTATCACTGACTAACATTTAGATTATTTAAACCATAACTTTACCCTTTACATCCTGTCACCAATATTAATAATTTATTTTATCATATTATACCTAAAACGTGCACCTCAGTCATGTTTGTTGACTTGATGACAAAAATATCCTACCAACAAATTACCTGGTAATATGTTGAATCCAGTTCTTACACCAATTCATTGTTGTTTTGATGGAAATTTGATTTAAATGCATATTAGAACCAACTTATAACAAATATTTTTTTTTAAATAAAACAAATGGCCTGATATTCTCATAGTATTAATTTCAAAATATCGATTGGACAAAATTCCATTATTAAATTGCTATAAAGACAAAAAAAAAGAAACATATGATAAAGTCTATAAATTTAGCTATCAAGGTTTGCTTAATAGGAAACGAAATCTTAACATAAATACCTTTATGGCGACCTGTTGCATGAAAGTAAGTATTGCCAATATTAAATACACTTATGGTATTTAAGTTTACTATCCAAAAATTGTTGCAAACAAATGTTAAAAGAGATATCGAAAGATCTTAACATTTATTTATGACAGCCTGTTAGATAAGTTTGCATGCAAACTCAGCTAAATGGTTAGTATGCAGGATGGTTGTTCTTGACAAAGTCTATAAAAAATTTGTAAAAAATATTATATTAATATTTATGACATCCTGGAATAATTTAATATCCAACAAAGTTCAGCAAAAGTGTACATTTAACTAGTTGTCTTTACTGTAAATATTTGATTGGGTACTAAAACCTTTTGACGAAATTATTATATAATATAAAGTTAATAACTACCGTATATAATAATCGTCTATTACCCAGCCGGATTCTAGTTAAGTGCGTATGTTGCAATCTCACTTACCGATCACCTCAGTGTATGTCCGATCCAATTCCACTTTCTATTGAAGTTCAAATATAAGATAACCACACATCACTAATAAAAAAATCCAATATTGATGCAATGCTATTCAAATCCACTTTCAACATTTCAGGTAATATGTTATCGACACCGGCTGCCTTACCGCTCATTAGGTGTATTAATGTGGATTTGAATTCATTACGACTTAGAGCAAAATCGTTGAATCGCGGTGCAGTCGCTTTTTAATTCCGTACTCTAACCAACCTGAACTGCAGGCCTCTATTCAGTAGCTCGCGAAAGTACTGAATTCATCTTCATTTGGTAAATTGATGGTAACTTTTTTTGAATTTGCAGTGTGTTGTGCCCGAACTGTTGTCTAATAGAGAATTTTACCACATTTTACTAATAGCTATGTGATCTATTGCGTCACCTATGCATATGACAATATCCGATCTTTTAATGTCAACATAGACATATTTAAATATTCGTCTGCTGATTGTTTTAAAATTGAAATGAGAATTAAGTTTTTCAATTTTTTTCAATTCACATACGATGAAAATTGGTATTTTTCATTTCATATTCTGAAACAAACTTGTACATACTCGTAGAATAGTTGAATAAAAAAACAAAAATCTGAAGTGAATACTCATGAAACTAAAAAAAAGGCACAAACTTATTTATGACTATTAAGTTCAGATGTTCATTCTTTGATTACATACTTGTTGATAAATGTGATGATGAGAATGTAAATTAAATTTGCAAATCAATTGGATACGACGTACAAACGTACTAAACATTTCACATACATGATAACCTGTTACTTCCATTTATAGCTCATGTCGACAATACTTAAATTTACTATGTTGGTTAATTTTACCATGATGTAAAAACACTGTAAATAAACATATTATAATGTATGCGGTCCTGCTAAACTCATTGACTTATTCATGAATTACAAACAGTCTGGAATTCAACCTATCCGTCAGATACAAGAAATTTAAATCGAGAGACATGAAGCTCAGTTGCAAACAGTTAATTAAAATAGAAGAAATATGGAAACGTGTTTATAATTTCATTTATGACATCCTAGTACATTAAACACAATATTCATAATTTTAACAAAAAGTTTGAAAATTTAAATAAGTCCTGTATTTCGAAAAATGGTTGCATTTGCAAAGTCATTTCCCAAAATTCTGTCAATACAGTAGTTATTTCAATTTCCAAAAATACTGAAAAGTATTTTTTTCGACAGTAGATACCTTTTATTACAACACCTTTTAAGTTATTGTTTATAATTATAAAAACCTAGCATATATGCTATAGATAACAAATTTACAGAATGATCACAAGATGACGAGCATTGCATTGAGACTGATACTGAGTAAAATATTACCAAAAACCAGTGGTCAATCACTCTATGGGGAGAATGTGAAGTATATCAAGAAAGGAATCACAAGCGAAGTATTTGCTATGCGGTTGGTAATATTTCTATATCTACCCCTTGTGACCTTATGTCTCCTAATACCAGTTTACTATTCGAAGAATTTTCCGCTCTAGGATATTTCTTTTTTCCAAATGATATGTTGACACCAATTGTAGAATACCTATATGCAAATATAGGTCTTATTAATTATATGTAACAGAGAATCTTAAGCATACAACTATATTTTCTCACAGATCGTTCATCAAAACACAGTTGTCTCATCATTGAAACGGTTAGTTTTGAGTGTTCAAAACTTAATGTACGTATACACAATTTCACTTGCGAGTGACACATTATCGCACACTAAATAATAAGTAATAGAATACACACATAGTACATTAAAATGTTTGGTAAAGTAGGTAGTATACATAGGATGATCGCTGAGACTAAACCCCGAATAATCCTGACACATATTGTATGGACCTTATATGTGCAATTATCGATACGAACCTATGTGCAGTGTTAGTCAAATCTACTATATCAGGAAACTGATTCTTATGTATTTTCAATAGTATTGGTCAACTTGTGTTGTACTGTATTGACAAACTATAATCCCAGAGATGTTGACCGAAATGGGTATATAGTTAGTGGCAATCAGTGGAATCTTACCCATCTTATGAACTGGAACCATCACTGTCATTAGGTAAAAAAATTTGTAGTGTGAACAATGGAGTTTATTTTCTTATATATATACCAATAAGATGTTTTTTTTTTATTAAAAGAATCGTCGCAATATATGAGTGCCCTACCCATTCGATGACTTTGCATGTATACTAAACAAAAAAAAAGAAAGGAAATGCTATTTTACCATGCAAGATGATTATAATTATACTGACACTTTTTTGTTTATGAAATCCGGATACATAAACTTCTCACTATACTCTCAGAAATAGTGTGGTGTTGTTAAATTTTATTTTTTAATTTTATCATGAAAAATTTAAATAAAGGTAATGATTTATTATTTGATTTATCTTATGATGACCTATTACTAAAACCATAGATGACTAAGTAGTTTCATATACAAAATTGAATGAAAAGAAGAATGCCGTCCCAACCAAACAACAAATTCATCGAAAATTCGTCGTTCTTTACTCATGAAAGCCTCATTGATAAGTTGGTGTGCAAATTCAATAATAGTACATTTTTCGAAACAGGTTGTTGATTTAACTGTGCAAGATTGTTTAATTTAGAAACAAATTTGTACAAAAACCATAATTATTTATTATTTGAATTTATGATATCCTAGTGCTTTTACATTTAACCATACTCAAAATATGCAATTTTTACCCATTACTGGAGGAATTCATTGCAAAATTAATCCACATTTGTTGTTAACCTTCAATTTTATTTATGATGATTTATGTCGGGCTTAACTTAATCAATATCCATCGCCGCCAAGATAACACACAACTGTTTAGGAAGACGTTGAATCCATAAAGTTCACAGATTCTAAATTTTTGTCCATATCACCTTCTCATTTGTGTGTACCCATAGAACAAACAGTCACCACTACACTTATTACAATATCCGCTTTTCTAATCTAAGGCAGTGTGAAAGATGACCAATAGAAGTATATGTGTCACCAGACAGTGCCCGTTTCGTAGCTACGTAAATCTGTATTATTGTTACAAATTTAATACTACTATTGAATTTTGATGTGATTATGCGATCAGATTATCGCCTTTCAATATTTACTTAATTCTTACATTTATATAATTTTTGATTGAGCAAATATTCTGGTTTAATAACAATTAAATATGTATCTTTAAAAGTACAGTCTATGAAGTAATGTTTATTTATAATTAATGAATTTCAATAAGTTGTTATTGTCCATTCAATTTTACTATGTACCATAGTAAAATTACTATGTTCGAATTTAAATTACAGTATATTTAATAGGATTGCATAAATAAGAAGTTGCACAACACCTAGCAACGAGATGTTAATGACATCTTATACGTATACTATGTACCGAAATGAAGAAGATTGAAAGGGGGCAATGAACAATTTGACTTTAAATTCCAATGCTGTTTTTACCAAGTCAACAAAAGCATGTGAAATAAAAATATAGAAAATATTTTGCAAAATATTTTGTTCATGGTTAAAAAGTAAGTAAGTAAGTAACGCAATGCTGCTGCTAAATTATTTTAAATTCCAAAAACACAAGTATCGATGATGGACCAGGGACACAGAATTTGCGATAATTTTTTGCAAATTCCAATTAATTATTTTACTCATTAAAAATACCAACATAACTCTGTTTGATTACATACATTTTTTTGTATTTTGATTAGGTAATCATGAATAGTCTTGGAGATCTGTGTGTAAGTTACTAATCATTAATGAAGTCAAACGTGCATTAAATATACCAGTATATGCCATAT
>JANSTX010047018.1:0-12074 GCA_027564355.1 Penthetria funebris | reverse complement strand
GTAAAGTTTTTGATAAAGTGCAAGTGAATATTTTATTATTCTACGAATATAGCCTTTACGTTAACCGCTCGGCCAAGGCTATATATCAGAGAATCAACGTTGTATATAACAAATAGCAACCTCCCAAAACACACTTTTATAACAAAATATTATGTAATAATTGATATTTAAATTGAATTGAATTGAACCACCTTGGTCTACCAGTAAAATTTTCATTTGATATTGTATTTGACCACAATTTTTGTACTATAGTTTGTGATTTTTAACGTGTTTATATGGTATATGCAAGACCTACCAGGTCTGAAACCCATCTGTCGCCTACGAATACCGCACTTGGTACCATAACTAAACTGTCAACTATGTAGTGTAAAATAATAGCTATAACCTTATTTATAATATTCAGCAAAGTAATACCACTCCAAGTTATCCTTAATAAGGAATTTATTTTTGTGGTTGAACCTTTCCCATATCACCAAGTATATTGTTTGGACACCAAATGTTTATTATAAATAAAATAATAAAAATAACAATAGTTTTCAGCTGGAAGTCCCAGTTATAGCTTGAGTAGTTTAGTATTTCTAAATTTTTGCTACACTAATTCTTTTCCAGATATTAACAATGCTTCTTATTTCATATTCTATTTAGTAATATTACGAGGAGTAGAAGCTGCCAAAGTGTTCTGTACATTATCGTTTCACTAATTTTGTTTTGTTTTAAGCCATTGCCTTTTGAAATGTTATTGTTTGGCGCTCGCGTTTAGGTGCAATTGTTATATACCTTTATAACAAATTATTAATGTAACTTCTACTTTTACATAATTAAACCGAAAATTGATGTAAAATTTACCAGTTAGGTACTTGTTGTACGACTACATTTTACAATATTAAGGCTTGAATTATAACTTGAACATAATAATTATAAGTTATGATGTAAATTAACAGAGAGACCTTCCTTAATTTCGTACTATTTTCTTTCTTTTGCTTAATTGTACAAAGCAAATTAAAGTATATTAAAATTTAAAAATACTACAAAATTTCAAAAAACACACATAAAATTGTGAGAATTTATTCACATTAAAATATAATTACTTATTACTTCAAAAAAAAAAAATACACCATTAAAAGTTATTTGAACTTTTTTGAAATTGTGAAATTCAACTTAATTGCTGTGAGATTTATTTCAATTGCAATTATATGTAAAGAAAAAATTGAAGTACATACACTAAATAATTGCATAACTTTCATGTACTGAATGTAGTATTTCATTAACTATGAAATAAAGATAAAGTCACTAAGGGTTTCTAACTATAATTTCATTACAATGAATTAACTTGAAATAAATGAGCAAAATATATTCATAAAAAATAACAAGATACAACCTCGTTTTAAAAAAGTGAGATGCAATTTTTTTTTAAAAAAAAGGATAAACTTCGTTAAATAACCTTCGGTCAATAATTATAAACAGTGTATAAAAAAAACGTTCTGTTCTTTCCATCTAACACGTTTATTACCATTTCAAGACGGCAAACAATCGACAAACAATCGACAACAGACGCAAATCCATCTATATACTTTACTAGTAGCTGCATTTAGATGCATGTGGCTGTGTTTGTTCCGATAATTATATGTCATTGGTAAAGGCAAGATATTCAAGTCGATTGATTAAACACCATATTATAGCATGTGGTTCACTGTTAACTATTGACATAATCCAATCTGAGATGAGTAGAAACAAGAGTGGCGCCAATTTAATCCCTGATTAATATCAGACTGTACATAAAATACAACACCAAGCTTTTCACGATGTATGTTTCTGCACTGCGAGTCACGATAAAGACCGCGAATCATATTAATTAATTTGGATGATATTTTATAGCTTTCGAAAATTGTTCTCATCATAATACGATCAAGGGCTTGCTTAAAGTCGATATCTTTAATTGTTTTTGTCATCCTATTGATTTTTCGACTATATTTTTAAGTGCGTTTACATGATCATGTGCATAACGTACCAGGTCTGAAACCAACTAGTTCTTTACGAATAATCGATTATAAAGCTAAACTGATCCAATCGAGTGAAATGATTATAACAACCTTGTTTATCATTTTTAGTAAAATGATGCCACTCTAGTTCTCACTATCTCACTATCAGGATCGTTGTCCAGAATATCGTCGGATGACAATTTTTCACCAATAATGGTATGTAATACAGATTCAATGTTGTCCAAGTCCGTTATCTCACTTGAGATGAAATTATTATGTTTAATTAAGCTTGAAACAAGCGAGCCGTCAAATTATCTCCAAATTGCTGTCGTATATCATTGTACCACAATCGAACCAATCATCAGATTGTGATTGTTGTACATGCCCACGAAAAGGTCAACATTCTAGTTCATATTACTCATTCGGTGCACATTTAATACAGACTCCCAGTAAATTTTGTTCCGTCCAATCTTTGCACTAGCGTCTCCCATAGAAATAATAATATCTTGTATCTTTGTGATAATTAAGCATCTTGGTCATCCATTAATGTCTCTTCTGTAGGTGCATACATTTTAACAATTGTTACATATTTTACTCTACTCTCGAATTTTCCTAAGATCAGGTAATAGTTTCTAGTCGACAAGACTCTGCTTGTCTTCTTGCATACCAATAAACCATTTCCACTGATATGATCCATGTAACTCGGACATCCAGAAAACAGAAGGGTTCCACTCGTAGATTCAGAGTGTGAGTGTGAGTTTAATTTAATGATGGCAATTTAAAACTCTTCCAACGTTCATCTCGTAGAGGTACAGTATACATTATATCAGATATTCAACGAATCTTTGTCGTTAATCCTAATCCTGATCCGTCAAGCTTCTTCAAACAGAAGCCAAATGTTTATTATGCTAAATAGAATCTGACAACCGTTGCAAATTTCATAACGTCTATAGTTATAGATTTTCATCAAAGCTAATTATTTATTGGTAGATAGTATTGTATGGGAGCTAAACTTTTAATGTGGAAAATTACATCGTTTGCTTACAATTTTCTGGACACACATAATATCAAACGTCATTTTGTAGCAGACAGGTCTGCACTCTATTACCTAGATTGTCTATCAAAGGAAGCGGAACTGAATTGGTTATGTACTGAGGTGTTGTTGCAAAATATGCACTTAAATGGAATTTTAGAAATATTGTCGTTAAAGACAAACATAAACGACGAACGATTATTAAGGAGTTCAGTAATATTGGTATAGCGATAGTCGTCGAGATGATAATTGAAATATAAAAAACCATTTTTATTTTAGTAAGCTCAGAATATGTTTGCTATTCAATAATATGTTAGTAATATGTATCGAATGGAACTAATTTAATAAATATCATAAAAATAAAAATCTGTAGAACATGAAAATGTATTGACTTAAATCAATGTGAAAGACCAGTCTATGCATCACCATATTGCAGATACAAATTATCGATTAAACTTTAAATATTTAATACCAAAGAATATACAATTTCGGTTGGGAATCTGGTATTTGAAGAATTCTAATGAGATTTTGTGTTATATTTCATATAATTTCCACTTGTTTTTTCTTTCAATCCCATAATATTTTCTTTTTTCTAAATGGCTTTGTATCTTCACACTCTTTGTTTTCTCTTTTTAGATTTTAAGTAATTTCTGAGAAATAAAAGGCACAAATTTGATAGTAATTCAATACATGAACTTCAATGGCAATTTGCTTTCATGTGAAATACTACTGGGAAATTCATTTGAAGATATTACTTGATCATGAATTTGAATTACATATTGTGGGTTTGAAATTTTCATAGTTGATGAGATGGTGGTAGCTCTTTTTTCCCAGGGTTGTTTGAACAAATCGTAGTCTAACAAATTAAGTTAACGTCATGTACACTACAAGGCACTTTTTATACATTAGCATTGTGTTCAAGATATTTTCGAATCATAAAGTTACGTGAACGCCATTCAGTAAGACTTGAAAAAGAGATGTTATTGACTCAGTTTTGTTGACATACTTATTGATCCTTAATGATCATCATTATCCTTATCATCATTGTGATCAGATTTATAACCTTTACCCATGCGCCGTATTCTATACATATATAATATAAAATGTCAACCGGAAAACTGCACTACTTTTAAATATACTGTGAACGGATCAGCTACTCGTATATGATTGGTTAAATATTTGAATAATTCGGTAGAATGGTATGTAACTTCATAGCTGACTAGCTGCATAATTTATAGTATTTGTGAAACAAGTCCTAAATATAAGACATATCTTTCTAACTTTAGCCACTACCTCATGCTATAAAATTGACACTTTCTAAGCTTCGTAACGAAGAAAATTAAAAAAATTAAGGCTTGTGGATTAACGTCAGTATCCCATTTTTAAAGAATTACCACATTTTTATTCTAGCTATAACCGTATGTGTATATACGTTCATATCAGAATTTACACGTGTATTCATCTGCCTAATTTTCAATCAATCAATTACCTTTTTATAGAATTCGTATTTTCATCTTTCAAGCATAACAACCCAATTCAATTTATTTATTCATAAGAATTTTGAACTTTTTACTATTTAATAACCATACCCTTCCAAATACTTTTATTAGCGTATTAAACTGTCGATCATAATTAACATTTCAATTCAATTTTTAAGCGACTGGTTTGATATTTTATGAAAAACATTAATAATAAAGTCATGCTGACAAGTAGTAGCGCCGCCGAAAATACAGGCTAGATGGAAATGGGAATAGTACTTTAATTTGTTTACTGTTTATGTTATTATGCATCCGAAATCAATAATGATGAACTCCATTAAAAATCTAATTTTTAGTCAAATTAACTCATTTCTGAAGATGAATTGTGAGTCAAATATGTTATAACAAAATTTAAGTAAACATTGCTTCGAAACAGTACTTCAAATGGGAAGCGCACTACTTTGACGAACAGATGAATTTAAAGGCGTAACAAAGCGATTTTAACATTTATCTTATTGTCGATATTATTCAGAATAAAGACATTATGATTAGACTAATAAATTGCAAATTTTTAAATTGGGAAAGAAAAATGGCATCAACAGTACGAAATTTGCTGAAAGCTCATAATGAAGGTACACAACCAGCATCATCCAATAATTTAAGAAAATCAAATTTAAGATGAAACTATAATCAAACTATATATACTGGGGTTCTATACTCTTATACATTAAAACAGTTCATCTCTATTAATCAAATGCACTAATTAGAAGTTATCGCTTTGCCAACAATAGTATCAAATTCCACATACTCACATTCGTGAAGCGCTAAATGTCTTCTTCGATAACCTTGATGAAGCGTCAATATTTCATTTAGGAATTCAGAAAGTTTTAAAGGCAACTCGGAAATTAATCTTGTTTGACAATTGGTTTGACTTTTGATATTTCTCAAGTTCTAACTATTATGTTATTACGATAGTGTTGACTGGAATAATGTGTTAGTTCTACAAAGATACAGATAATTTTAATTTCCTCTTTCTGAACATTTTTATCTTGTTATAGAAATATTTTCGACGATAATTTTTGGGAATGCTACATATTTTTCAGGATAGACCAAATTTGACATAAAAGGTAAATGGAGCAAAGTTTTATGTCACTTGTTGATGGAATAAGTAAAAATTTTATTTAAAATTCTAAATACAAATGCTGGTGATTTAAAGGCAGCATTTTTACGATTCCTATATAAAAAGTTCATTTTCATAGTGAATAGTGCTAACGGAACACTGAGGAGTCATATTTATTGTTAGATATTTAAATTTCGAAATTAATAGGTTTTGATGGTATTCAAATTATACTCCTGTTTGAATATAATACTGAATAATGCTAACGCAATTATGCAATTGTCCATTGTTCATAGTCTCTGACCTGTATCTTCACTTCACTCCGTTCCCTACCACTAACACTAGAATTCTTATTGACAGTTCTTTGCCATATTGTTTTTGGACGACTGGGTCCTCTATTACCCTAGGATTTCTACTCATCTCCATATTTTGCAATATTACCGATCTGTCACCTCAGTGTTTGTCCGATCCAAGTTCAATTTCATCTGTTGACGATACTGTTCATCGCCACCAGATCTGCCTCATAAATTGTAGAACTGCCAGCGTTCATAAATTCTATATACATATATGCAATTTTGCGTTTCAGCAAGAATATTTTGTTCAGTGATGAAACACACTTTTGGTTAAATAGTTTTGTCAATAAAACGAATTGTCGCATTTGGAGCGAAGAGAATCAACAAGCCATTGTCGAAACACAATTACATCCAAAAAGTCACCGTTTGGTACGCAATATGAGTCGGTTAAATCATTGGTTCATATGTCTTCAAAAGTGATGATGGTCAGAACATTCCAGTCAACAGTGTGCAGTACAGAGACATGATATGTAGAGTCAACGGGCTATAAACCATAAATAATTATGCACTTGGTAGCCAGCATTCGACGCATTATTGCCAAAATACGGCCTGATTTTCGCAGTGTGTGTGAAAATTGGACCCGCATATTAAAATCAAATTCAAATATTAATGCCATAAAATTATCTGTCAAATAAAGCCAATTTTATGTATATTAAAAACATATTTCTATATTTTATTTCAATTTAAAGTGCTCCGCCTCTAAAAATACATTGTATATTTATACAATGACATTTAAAACCATATGATCCATATGATATGTTATCGGTGCCAATCGTCTTGAGTTCACCATGATTTGGAGCAGAATCCCTAATTTGGATTTTTGGTTCCGACAAACTGCACCCTGAACAACTTAATTTCCTTGCACATTGAGTTGCTCACAACAGCCCAGCTTTCCATTTGCTAAAGTTTCACCAGAAGATATAGTCTTTTTATTGTTTTCTTTTCATCGAATCTCATTCAACCCAAGAATATCGAGTTTGTATCCCATCTACACCATTTTCGTCGTTTCAAGCATTTCTCTCACGTTCCGGTCATCGTATTCTCAGTCAATCCGAAGATATTTGTTGACGTTTCTCGTACAATTATGTAATTAACTTGACTAGGAATTCAATTCACTTCTGTGATTGCTCCTTACCCAGCCCACCAGAGTCATATATTGATGTTGTTGAATTATATTGTTTGAATTATAGTCCTATTTAATTTTCATACTCAATAATGCCAAATTCAAGAATCATCCATTGAAGTTATAAATACTTCGAAATTAATAGGCTACCGGGTTCTGCTGATATATTCGAATTACTATCCTGTTTGTAAAATCCTATAGATTTAGCTTAACGTGAGATGAATAAATTTTTGGTTGTTTGACTTAAATAGGTATTATAATACTCAATTTTTTAAACTTTTAGCTCAGTTTTTTGAGAAATTAAATGATTAAGGACAATCATGAAAGTAGATATTTTATACATCGAATATTATAGAAATTTCATTTTATTACTTATTCAATATTCTATTATTAGTTTTAATGTCTGATTCACCTAATTAGGCTTTTCACAACATGAGTAGATTTTTATTCCTATCTATAAAGTTGGAAAATGAATTAATACTCATATTGAAATTAGAAAGGGTTATAGCCTGAAATTGCCCATCCACATAAACATAACTTAATGTTAAAACCAATATTCGACATTTATATATGGTTGGAACATAAAACGCAATATGTTTGAAGATTAATTATTACCGGGATCTATGGGAGCTATGCTTGAATGGATTTTAAATGGTTTTTTTTACTTAAAAGTTTTTGTATGCGGTAATATTTTTTTTTTAAATGATTACATCATTTAAAAATTTTTCACATATAATTAAAAGGCATATACGGCGCCAATACGATATTTTTGACGCTGCCTGGATAACAGGCAACATCAAATGTTAACCACAACTTTTCTATAACAGTAAAAAGCCATAAAGAGATGTACTATACTCGTATTACAGCTGCTACCGCAGGAAGGTAACTAGAAGTTGAATAACTTCAGGGTGTTTTTGGTTAGTCTATTGTGATAAAAGTGTTCAGGTAACTGTAAAATATTCCTAAAGTATCATTTACATACCACAAAATAAACAAATAAATTACATGTTCAGTGAATGTCACATAAGTTTAAAATTTCAAATTTTCGATCATGTCATCCGTCATGTTGACATTGAAATAAACTTTCAAGTTTGGTTGTCGTCCTAATTTAAACAATCAATTGATTAAAATTATATAGCAAACAATTCAATAATCAACAGAAATACTTTCAATTTAATTAAACAAGGAACATTTGAAAGGAATTTTTAGAAAATAATTTACCTTTCTGGAAATTACAAGCATAATTTTCATGATTTCCCAAGAATTTGTTGTATAGTGACACAAAATCTGCAAAAATTATACAAGATGATAGAAAAATAGTTTAAATATTTTGTTCTTCAGTTTTGTAGAAAATGTTTAAGGAAGTAAAAGTGGGCTTGTTTGCGAAATATAAAATAGAATACAAAATACTGTGTTATACATTTTGTGAACAATATAGCATTATTTAAGTGAAAGCATTTAGAGAATTAACAAACAAATGCTTAATACACATGAATGGTACTAACGGAACTCAATTAAATATTCTCAAGTAGACATACTAGAAAGTTGAACCGGTAACGGGAAATTTATTAAGCTTGCCCACGCGCAAATCTTAAATTTAAAGCTATATGTTTAAAATTGGAAATTCGTAATGTAATCTATTGTGGGCGTATATAGCCCGAGAACAAGATTAATACAAACAAACTCAACAACCCTTAATGGACAAGTGTGATATATTATCGATAGAAACAAGTGGTAATCGAAAGGAACAATGTCCGGTGAATACTGTGGATGGAATAGGACTTTCCATTTGAGCGTATCTAAGTAGGTATTGACCGGCTTGGCAATATGTGGTCAAGCGTTGTTATGCAAAATTACTTTGTCGTGTCTCTCCTCATATTGCGGCCGTTTTTCCTTCAATGCTCTACTCAAACGCATTAATTAAAGTTAATAGCGATCTACTGTGATGATTTCGTTAAGTTTGAGTAGCTCAGAATACACTACAACCAGCTGATCCCACAAAATACACAACTAGAGTTTAGAACCATGGATATTCGATGGTATTGATGAATGGTCGGGCTTACACTACTATTTTCTAAGCTGAGTATTATTTTAGTGTATCCACTTTTCATCACCGGTCACTCAACTACTATATTTTCTTGTCGACAATTATCAAGCATGTAGTCATTACAATATTTACAACCTACTGCACATAGGCGGCATTACGATGTTAATTAAATAGTTGGGTAAAATGTACATCGGGATAAGCATATGTTTAAATTATATGATATATGGGACACTGAACGGTTTAAAATCAAATAATAGGACTAATACTTAACATTGAATAAAAAAAAATCTACCCTAAATGTCTTTCAGAATAGAACCTTCAATATTACCTGTGAGCTGTGAGATATCGTTTAATTGAATTGTGGTTTCAAAAGTGTCTCATATTTGAGTCGAAAGAAAATCAGTTACAACAATATGTAAAATTTGGTTGCGATTTACATAATCAATTCGTCAATCTACCTAAAGTAAAGTAAGTGAATTTTATAATCATTGTGACGAAAAAGGGTAAAAGGGAATATCATTTAAATTGATGAACATGATTCACTGTAAAAATCATAGTTTACATTTTAATATTTTGCATAATGGAAACTTGAGTGAATATTAAGTAGGACCACTGTTGTTTCTGTTGCTCGTACTTGAATTCGATTACGACAAATCTGACTATTAGATGGAATTATTTTGAATTTCAACTAACGGACAAGAATATATTTTCAAACGTAATCAGAGGCAAACATGAATGTGAGTGTGGAATGCCTTGTCAAACATATTCAATGGGTTTGTCTAACGATTACTGCTTGTAAAGATGAAACTAATAAGGATTGATTTGTTGATGATATCTAGACTTGTATAAGATGTTAGATAAATAGACCATTTCATAAAATATTAAATATGATAAAATGCATGTTAGCAGTTGCGGTTCGCCGATTTGGGCCTTTTATTTTATTTTTGATAAATTCTACATTACTTGTAGATATTACTGACGGATTTCTTAATACTACTAATTATGTATGTGTTAAATAAATGATGTCACGTCAATGTGATCCATACTAAAATCTAACATTACCCTCATCAAAGTCACAAACATAAATTTTTACCTTCTGTTAAATGAATAAAATCGAAAGTAATAATAAATTAACAAAGTTCATGGATCATTTCCCATTTTATGATTACCAAATTTTGGTATTTCTATAAATATTCAAATAATTGTTTGCACAATTTCCAATAAAAGGATTTCACCATCTTCAAGAATTGTAATAAAAACTACTCTATTGTAACTTATAAACAAAATTTATTACAGTAAATTACGTTGGTAATTATATGTACGTTCCTCCGGAGGCAATTAATGAAGCAACATATGTTGATATCCGAAATTACAAATTATCGAAAAAGAACTTCTGTTCAGATCAAACAATTTTATCCTTTTCGTTTGTGTGTCTTGAAGGGTTAGCACCTGCTTAAGATACACTTTCAATTTCGATGATGGTCTCTATCTATAACTTAGTTTTGTGCATTTACCATTTCACTGAAATGGAATCCACCATTTCAGCATTAGTTAAAGAATGGTTGTCAATACAAACAGATTGAATTGAAGTAAACTAATCAATTATCGATTATTGCTTCAGATGCCCAACGCACCTCTCTAGGAAATTATTGCCTTCGGGATGTTAGCGACAATCTGACTACGGCAACATTTGAGTTTATAAAGTAATGCAGTAAAAACAGAGAATATGAATTTTGATTTACTTGAATTTACTGAATAAATTTTCTGCCCGATGATATTTGAATCTGAAGTTACGTCACGTTAGTCTAGACTTCAACAACCAACATTTTCACATATTTTGGAACTCCATTACTAGATATGTAATTCTCGTTGTCAACCGCTTCGATGTTTACTAGGAATTATTAAAGCTTCTGATTAAGCGCAAATCAATAGGATAAATGTGCAGTCATACGATGGGAACGACGCGAATATCAGTAGTTTTTTTCTGAACCGATTTGAGAATTTTGTTTATACCCCTCAAATGCTTATTTATATGTTTTGTATAGTTCTTTCCGAAAACCATAACGTTCATTTTAATCGTGGCAGTTCCTTCGACATTCAATGTCATATGTTTATACTTTCTCATAGTGTAAGAATTATTGATACATATTTTCATCATGGATTGACCTAGACATAACATAAATTCTCAATTAAAATCTCAAATAAAGACAAACGAATCTACGTGTGATTGACTTTATAATTTGAGTCGTAGCTTATATGTTCAAAAACTTTATTTTCATGATTTAAATTTCAGATTCAAATATATTAATGAACTTCTTTGAAAAATCTTAATTAACAGGTTTACTGATGCAATATCTGCACTTTCGGATTTACAGATACTACTAAGTTCAGTATGGATCTCTCATAATCATCATAATCATTATCTCGATCGTTACTTAAGACGGGAACATAGGGTGTCAAGAACAACTGTCAATGTTCACGATCTCTGGCCAGTTCCTTCACTTCACACCATCCCCTTCCACTGGCATAATAACCTACTTAAGGTCCAGTCAAGTGCAGTCAGTGTATGACCGATCCAATTCTAATTAATTTGGTTGACAATTTTTTTCAGCGCCACCAAATCTGCCAGTCTGCACATAAATTTGATATTGTATATATTTGGCAAGAAAATTTGTGTACATTGATTCCCATGATATGATTGGAGACTGTAATTTTTTTCTTATTTTATGTACATTTGCGACATATACTGCTACTTCTACTTTTCTAATAAATTATGATGGAAGGCAAATAAATATAAAATATGCAGAAATTATTATAAATTTGCATAAAATAACGTTACAATAGCCTATTATGCAACTTTTATCTTAGAACATTCATCATTGATACAGATGCAAGTCAATACGGAATTGGTGCCGTACTATCACAAGTCCAGAATGGCGAAGAG
>JANSTX010047007.1:0-12080 GCA_027564355.1 Penthetria funebris | reverse complement strand
GCAAGACAAGCTGCCTTTGATGCTTCATCCCAACCATTGGCCTTAGCAATTATATCAAATTGAAGACGATACTCTTCTCAAGATGTTGTACCGTCGAACTGTTTTGGCCTGAATGTTGTTTCTTGCCGTGGTTGTTATTGTGGGTTGTACATAATTGCTTGATATATTGTTGTTCTGCTGACGTTGAGCGACACTACCCCACACCTGACACCAATGTTATAAAAGTGTGTTTACTGCTGACCTACCATCTTCCTCCCTCGGTCCCAATATATCTATACACTTCCCATTACGAAAATGGAATATATCACACAATAATCTAATGATGGCAACTGCAACAATCTACACTTAGAAACCATAAGTGATTGGATGAATGTAAATCACCCTCTCTGCATTTTATATCCATTTTTCCCACCTTGGAATTATCGATCTTAAATATATCATCATCTTCTTCTCCTTCTCTCGTTAGGCCATAAATCTGTGTTTTTCTAACAATTTAGTTTTGAGATGCGGATGTCTAGCTTTCTCGCCATCTCTTTGGAGGTTTTTCTATAGGTTCCAACTAGGTGTTGTTTCATTCCAATATTTGCGATTCGATTATCTGCGATAGTTGGTTAGTTGGTTAGCAGTGACGGATACAACACAGCCTTCGAAGGATCCCAGTTATTACGTAGGTGCCGTTTTGATATCACACACTCGAGGAAACCCGGTTGATTCCTGCATTTATGCAAATTTAATCCATCTCGTAGCGTTTAAAAAAGCCACCAGATATCTTGACTTTATGGTTGCAATTTCCGATAGATTAGGTAATCTGTTAGTATCTCTTTATGTTCAAATGATTTATTGAACAATTTAGCAATGGCACCATATTTCAAACACTTGACGATACATTAGTCAATATCGAAAGATTTTCTATTTTTCAATCTTTTAATTGTTAGTTTAGTCAGGTATTGGTTGACATAAAGATTATTATCTTGAACTCTGTGCCGCATATGTCTCAAATGAAACTCTTCTGTGTTGGTATATAAGTTTTGGAAGTGCGTAATCCATGCTTCAGAAGATACTGATGAATTTTGATTATGTTCATTTACATGATTCTTTCTATTGCTAAAAAAGTTCCAAATTTTCTTTTATACACCATACAAATCACATTCCATGTGTTCATTGAAACGGTTCTAGTAATCCTTTCTAATTTGTGTTATCTTGCAATTAATTCTGTTTCTAATCAGCTTTTATACTCTGTATTATTCTGCTTCTCCTTCTTCTTCGCTTCTTCTTCTTCCTTGCCTTATTCCTTATTCAGTGTCGGGCCTCCTACTTCTCAAACTATTTCTCCACAAGTTTCTGTCTTCACTCTGTATTCTACTGGGGTTTTTAGGCCTCTGTATTTTAGGTACGCCTGCTGTTTTTCCATTGTCAATATTTTCACTTCTTCTGTATTGTCGTCACGGAAGCATCCATGGTTTAATGTTTCGGCTTGCATGGATATTAACTTGCCGTCGTTCAACCGAAGCGATTCAGGGTTATCTTCATCATTGATGGAATGGTTCAAGATTTTAAGTTATAATCTGTTAATAATATATGTGACTCAGTTTATCCACGTGGTTTATTAACATCCAGCACATAAGTACAGGCTACTAGCATCAAATTATTACCGAATTTGAAAGATACTGTACGTAATCAATCACCTCGATATTTTTTATTATGAATGTTCTTGTTCAAACCGATGATGCAAAAGTAAACCAACACCAGATTGAGCCCGTTGATCCTTGGACCCTTATATTGTTTGAATTTGCAGCAAGTTGTGTCTGAGCTGCATAGTTTTCAAAAGAGGTACACCTATCCGGTCGTGAACTTTTATCAACCTCTTTATCTAGTTGACTATATAGAGTCTGCAGATTCTGTTGTTAATCGCACTATTGATGTTTCTCCTCCACATTATTAGATTCCATGCATCGTCACTAACCCATTCCCTCCTTTCATAATTAATGAAACCCAAAACATTTTCACCGACTTGTTCCAATGCGTCTGCGACTGTGTTCCAGTCCCATCGAACGATGTCACAAATGAATTGATTCACCAAATAACCTGCGAGCAACCAACGTTTATACGTTTATACGAACCGCAGTTCTGTCCAATAATCAAGTAGTCGTCACTAAAAACATATAGCTACTACGAACGTCTAAGAGCGAATTTCTTCATATTCTGCTAGCTGTTATGTGATCTATTTGATTCCTGGCACGCCCGTCGGGTGTCATCCAAGTTTCTTTGTGTCTTTTTTTGTGCGCAAATATATTGCCATCAATCACAAGGTAGTGATTACTGTACATTTCCTAACCAAGACCACTGATAAATAATATGTAATGAGCATTTAAAATTGACAAGTAACAGTTTAAATGATGGTGACCTAATCTTTACTTCTTTCCTGCCTTATTCCTTATTCAAAGTTGACACTTCTGTTTTTTAATCTATTTATGTTCATACAAGATTCGTACCATATATCTGCCATAAGGTCTATCAAAAATCAGTTGAACAACTATATGGTTAAATTGCGTAATTTAATTTAACGTTCACGCCAATAATTAATTTCACATTTATCTTTACAAAATGTCAAATGTCAAAACGCTATTGAATAGCACAAATACCGCGTCGATATGGTGTTCGTAAAAATGTCGTTGTTGCCAAATTTCATTGCGTTTTTAAGCTGTACACTTGTGGCGAAATGCAAATTTCTGACACACCGTCTTATAACGAATTTAGTTGTAGTTTTTAATACTATAATGCGCAGATGATCATCTCAACATTCTCGTCACTACATTCAGCAGTTTAATACACTTTTCCCTTTATTTCTGGTAGGTAGCAGCACATGAAACCTCTGACGTCGATCTCCACTGGACCTTAATGCACTTTACGCGGGGTATTAAATATCATATCGCTTTAATCATTTCGTGTGATGATAACTAATTGCAAGTACTTAATTTTTCAGTAACGAGCAGCAGCAGCGTATTTAGCAGAGTCATCATTGTGGTGACATGTAGTGCGTTGTCACTTTTAATGTTATTTTCAAATAATAGTTCGTGGAAAAAGGTCATGTATTGTAGATGTTGTATAACAGTGAGTAATCCTGATACTTTGTAAGATCAGAATAATTGCAAAATTACTATAAAACATAAGGCTCCAGAATATGTTAAAAATAACAAATATTGAATCTATTTGAGAATAGATTATTACTTAAAATCTAGAACACTTTCATCAAAGATGAAGGTAACGTTCGAAGAGGCACGATTCAAAAAGAAACCCCAGTAGAATACAGAGCATGCAAACTCATTAGAAATGGAATTAATGCCAAAATATTGCAAATTAGGAAGGAATACTGGAATTGTTTCAGTAAAGACATGGTGGGCAAAAGAAAATTATTGCACATAACCAAAATTCATCAGTATCTGCTGAAACATGGATTACTCTTCTTCTGCTTCTTCCTTGCTTTATTTCTTATTTAGGGTCGGCCCTCCTACTTCTCAATCGATTTCTCCATAAGTTGCTGTATTGTGTATCGTCACTTCCTACATTCAATCTGTTCAATTCATTGATCTCCTATGGCATAACTGTATTGACTGGTCCCAAAGTAGGATTTGATTCTAAAATCCGTTGATAAGTATATTCTTCATTTAAAAACTAATTGAAATATTACTTTCACCTATTGTTTACTTATGTGTTACGCATTTCCTAAATTTATATATCAACACAGAAGAGTCTCATCTGAGGCACAAAGTTCAAGATAATAATTTTTATGTCAACCAATACCTGATTGTACGAGCAATTAAAACATTGAAAGATTGAAAATCTCCCGGTATTGATGATATCTCAAATGTATGTGTGAAATATGGTGGGAACAATCTAACTGCTGAGATTATTAAATTGTTCAATAACTTAATAGAACGTAAAGATATAGCCACAGATTGGAGAACTAGTGTAACACAACTTATATTTCAGAAGGGCAAGTTTCTGTCATGTGTATCGTAACTTTCTGCATTTAATCTGTACAAGTCATTTTGAACAACTGATAACCAAATAGATTGTGGGCGACCGCGTTTCCTTACATCAAGATGCAAACTAGTAGTTAGTAGTAGATAATATACAAATCGAGCAAGTCATAAACTTCCGTTTCTTGGGGGCAGTAACAATCAGCAATCGAGATGTTGCTGCAGAAGTTCACAATCAATCCAACAAAGCTGATCTATTTTAACATATGCTGTGGAAACCCGCAGTGATACGTCCAAAACTAAACAACTTATGTTGACAACAAAAACGAAAGTGTTATAAGACACACCATGTTGAAAGAATGTCAGCTAATAGAATTGCAAATATTGTAATGAAACAACACCTAGGTGGAATATGGCCTAAAAGAAGGCCCCCGTACAAATGACGAGAAAGCTGGACATTCACATCTCAAAACTAAATTGTAAGAAAAACACAGGTCTATGACCTAACGCTATATCTCAGTAATGGCGTGTGATCGAGGTCAAGTAGATGGTGTTAATGTTGTGTTTGTCAACTGTTTGAGAAAACAATTAGACAACAAACTAGGTAGTTGAGGATTTATGTACCACTCTAGTGAAATATTCAGATATATAACCGGATAATTATGATCGATCCTATATTTTCCAGTTGGCAAATTTAAATTATAGTTATTTGATGTTATATGCATATTTGAAACGGTAAATTAACATCGTAATACCGCCCTGTGTGCCCTCGTGGCGTAACGGTTTAGAAGAAGAAGATTCTCGAATAAGTTACCGCGACTTAAATATGCATCGAATTCAACAGAATCGCCTTACTGGTTGTACAGCATTTATATTTTTTATGACAAATTTGTCCATCTTCATGTTTCACATGAATATATTTTTTTAATTTATTCATTTTTTAACAAAATTTTACAATTATTTTTTTTTTTAATTTATACACAATATAAATTTTATGTACTTATTTCAGATGAACTGAATTTTAAACACATTTGACTGTACTGATTCCATTTTCGTGTGGACATTTAAATTCAATCTGTAAATAAAGAAAAAAATAGTATTTATAAAATCACTGTAGAGCACTGATTATTAATACAGACACTATCTTTCTGATATCTTAGTCATTGCACATGATGATTGATTGTGAGTAATATGTAAAAAGGTTCAAGTTGTTGCCAAATGCAAATGAGAAGGATACCATCAGGAGGAATTATAATGAAATTGAAATTTTGAGTTGATCTTCTAGTCATGTATACTTTAAATAAGTTTCCACAATGCATTTTCCATGGCGTTCAAGAATACGAGATGGGATTTAAAGAATATTTATTCTAGTCAGGTCAGTAATGAGGAAATTATAAATAAAAAAAAAATAACGTTGCATCTCAATTAGTTTCATATATATAAACTTTAAAAAAAAATAGGAAAGAGGAGAAAATATATTTATCTTTTTCCCCTTTTTCCATATGGATTAGTGTGGTTGCAGGAGATAGCAATTGATACGGCGGCCATTATTATTTTATATTTTTTACGCATACAAAAAACCAGATAGAGGAGAGAATATTTATTTACCTACTTTCTCTTTCTCTTTTCCATATGACTAATTGTGATAACGGGTGGTGCAAATTGAATGAAATTATTTTAATTTTTTATAGGGCTCTAATTTTCAATTGAAAACAGTGAAAACAGTACGAGATGAGATTCACATTTGTTTAATTCAGTTCAGTTTTAGAATCATAGTAAGTAACATATGGGTTTTAAGCACAATTGTTGGACAATCAATTGAATGGCAAACCTCATTATATGCGATATTTGTCGACTTTAAGCAGTATGAGAAATAATATTAATAATCAGGAGGGCATCCTATAGACATTATTGAATGTTATTCAAGTTTACGATACTCACATTATGCTATTACAATTATATGTTTGCTATATTCTCTTCGTCTATTTGAATATTATCATATATCTCATCTACACCATCAATTGCTTTTAATTTTCGCTTAAATGTTTCATAAGCTAAAGCCTCTTTTTCCGATAATGTTATGTACGTCTATAGATAAATTTTTTGAAAATTTATTATATTTAATTAATTTATAAAATAAAAACATACTTTTGGTATAAATAAATGTTCAGCCATATCAATTTCATAACCTTTTACTTTAAGTTTCTGTTTTACTTTGTCCATTTCAAGTGGATCACAAATAAACTAAAAAAATAATAAATATATTAAATCTCAGTCATATTATAGCCATTGATTATAGACCAAATTTAGGCCAATTCCATTATATACAAGTAGTAATTTATTCAGCATTGTCAAAGGTCGATATGCTCTCATTGCAATTAAAATCTATTTAAATATATTTATTTGGTCAAGCTACATCTTAGTATTCAAAATATGCATGACTAAAGCTACTCACCGCTATTGTCCTCAGCAATCATCTAGCAAAATGCATATTAAGATTATTGTATTTAACTGATTTAAAATCTGTAATATCGTCATTCTTGCAGGGTTTTAGAATTTTGACAACATTTTCCGAATGCAAAAAAACACAATAACCGTTTAATAATTTTCATGGATGGACAGATGAGGGAAGGTTGATATTATTTGATCAACATTTTTAGAAATTCGAAAAATGCCTATCATATTTTAAAAGTAATGATACGTTTGCCACCCCCAGTTATTATTATTGACTATGTGTCTACCAATTTTAAATTTCAAATATGTTCGGTATTGCAGAATCCAAAAAAAAAAAAAAAAAACAGTACCAAATTAAACGCAAAGAAATCGACTAAATTCGAGAATATGTCAAAATATTAATAGTACATGTGGCGACGTCATTTCGAAATAAATTAATAATCGCCATTTTGAGACAAATTGTTTACAGTAATTACTTACAGTTAACTGTTTTTTTTCGAAATCAATAATTTCAATTTCTTCAGCACCACACTCAATTGCATCTTCTGTACACATTTCTTCAAATTCATCTGCTGTTTTTGCATTTTCAATATTATTAATTGAATTTGCAAATACCTCAATAAAGCCTTTATCATTGAATGCAAATTTAACTGGTGTTATCGATGCACCAATTTTTTTAAATACACTCAATACATGCATTCGACATGCAGATATATTATTTGTATATAAAACACAAATTATATAAATTTTATTCATTGCACGAATTTCGAAAATATGTTTTTTAAAATTGTCACTTGTTTGTTGAGAACATTTCTTTAAAATTGTTTGTATTGTTGCATTCGGCATATTTTTCTTAAGCGCTTGATCGATAACGGATCGTAATGATGAATTCAATGCTGGATTAGGTGAACCACTTTCTAAAATAAAATAATTAAATTACTTGTCTTTTTTTCTTTGTTTTTAAATCGTTTTAAAATAATGTTACCAGTTGCAATTGCAATTGATAGTTTATATTTGAAGTATTGTGTTTGACGGCGAAAAGTAATGATGGTGTGCATAGCTTAAAAGCAAGGCAAAAGTAAAAAATTGACCACAACAATTTATAGCGATGTATAAAAGTATTGTTTTAACTGTTCTAAATTTCATATAATCAACACTGGAAATAATTTGGTGATGGGTCTACATTCATTATTTTACACAAATTAAGTGGATGAGTTTAATTGGTTTTGATCTTGAATAGTTTAAATGTTATCATATTTAATATGATTTTTTTTTAATCCATAGAATGAAAGATTAAGATCAAATTAGTCACTTGACAAGATGAAATTAAATTAATTTTAATGACGACTAAGACCATACACATACCTTGAATTGCAATTCGAATTTGTCTTGATAATTTTGTAAACATATCTGATTTTTGTCCATCCTTAAGTGCTTTAATATGTCTTATATTAGACCATTTTGAATGGCCAGCTAAATTCTTAACTGACGTATGCAATTTAAATGTTGATAAATTATCTATAAATTTTATGAACGAAGTATAACGAATATGTTGCATGATGCATGTAAGTTTACTGAAAATAAAAATATAGAAAATCTAATATTAATAAATTAATATATTATTTTATATAGGCAAAGTTTAGGTGCAACGCAATTCATCTTTATAACAGTTGAGAAATATACTAACATATAACTGTTCCAAATTTACAATATTATAATTATTACAGATTGTTTTTCAAATATTCGTACATTTACAGTTAATAGCGCGTCCACATTGCGCGCATATGCTGAATTGAATTTATGTATGGAAGCCAAGAGTGATCACCGGACATTTGTCAAATATGTGAATCGTGTTCCATTAGAGGTCTTACATTATGTTTTATATATAATATTTCAGTCCGAATAAAAGGATTGAAATATTTCTTGCAACGACACATTTTGTTGTATTTATAGCCACGTTCAAGATGTGATCATTACAAAACAGTTTTTAATTGATATGCTTTCCAAAGGGATTAAAATCCGACGAGTCAGGTAGCAAATGTCCATCAAAATTTATAAAGAAATTAGTCTATGTGATAAGAAATATAGTTGTGTATTATTTGCATTGATTTTTACGAGATTTGCACACTCCCAATCAGATATTAACAACAAATCATTATTAAAGGAATACTCCCTATTTGTTGACCGTCTATTAAAATATAAAAAAAATATCTTGAGAACGATGCTTCAAAATGAAACATATACTTTTTTGGGAAGCTGACTGAATGTGGCTGTTTAAAAAAAAATAATAGCGTGTATTTTTAAAATTTAGCTGTTAATAATTAAAAAGTGTAGCAAATTACTTTGCTATATTGGAATTTTCGTTGTAATAGAAAATATATTAATACTGAAAATATGGTTATCGCAAACAGTCAAAGTATGGTACCTTCAATAAGATACTAATTCATATATTCGGAGCACAATCACCACCAGTCAAACGGCTGAGCATCTTCAAGATTTTCGTCGACTACTCCATTCACCGCACATTATCTAGTACATATTTACACGTATATATATAAACATATATATATTATTTTACCGCCATTTTTGTTTGAATGATATTCGTCAGATGACATTAGACAATCGAAGACAGAGTAGTCGTACGCAGAGTTGCTGAATGGTGAATATTATAGGTCAACGGCATCATTTTCGTGAACTGTCAAATACTACGTGAAATTTAGTTGTTGTGCTTGTGCTCACCATTATGTGATGAAAATTATTAAGATGATTGAACAAAAAAACACAAATATTTATTAATGGCATTTATTATATTTAATGATATTCATTTGTTTATTCGAATTTAATTCCGAATATTGAGTGTAGAGTTCCAGATTTTTTGTCAAAATACTTCTTGTCTTAACGCCGATATACATAAATTACCAATTTATGTATAATTACTTAATTATGGAAGACGTACACAGAATACCGTCCAGTTATAATCACGCATTGTGATTTTAACATATACAAATGGAATTCCGAAGATGAAAGTTAAGTTGGTCCGATTAGGACATATACATATGCGATCAATTGGACATCTTATATCCATAAATAATGTTATATACAATATTGTTATAAAACTTTGTGTACGTCAAATACTGTCTACACCTTAACATCTATAACCAATATTTAACGAAAATAAGACAACGTAAATAATCAATAATATTTGTGGAGGCAAATATTTAGAAAATACCAGAATGTTCAAAATATTGATTACACTATACTATACAAGAGGCGGTGACACTACTATATTAGCGGTGCAACTAACAATTCATTATTAAGTAAAAAATCGATTAAGAAGATAGACTACGAGAAAATTAGATTCAAATAAATTTGTAAAGTAAGATACTAATTTGTTATAATTTGTGAAAATTGTAATATTGAATAAATTTAGTTTGTAGTATTACATTGCAAGTGATGTTTCTATTATACAAGCTGATAAAACATTGCCTTTTCGTTAACTGCTCGGTCAAGGCTGTTTATAAAGACAAATTATTAATTAAACATAATTGAAAATAATAAATTATAAAATTGTGTTTCAAAAAAATATAGAAAAGCGACATATAAAGTAGACATAGAACAATGGAAACTGAAGATAAATTTCAAAAACAAAACATCAGCGTGAAAGAAATTGATCACCCTTTATATGCATATATACATGACACACTTTAATTTGTTCTAATTTTTATGATAGCACAATTTAGGTATGCTAAATATTTTGATGATAGTATAGGGCAATTCCATAAGCAGTAACTTAAATAAACGAATAATCTTCAACTTAAGCATAAGGTCACACACTAATATAAAACATAAATTTTACACAATATATTCATCACTAATACGAACGAAATCTGGAATTTATGTAGTACTCGTTAAAACAAGAAATACATTTTTTTTTCATGAATTTCCTTATCGATTCATTTTCTCAATCCTTGGTTAAATCCCTTACAGAATGGACTTGTTATTTATTAAATAAAATGACCACATATTTTTTTTTCCCGAAAAATACTTCACTACATTAACATACATGGTTTATTAATGAGAATTTAATTTTTATTAATTTTATTGAACAATACTGAACTTGAATTTTTCGCAAATTTTCCAACAAATGTAACATTCACAAATTAAATTAAAAAGAATTAAATATTTATTTTCTTAATGTTGACTGGCTTACATAAAAGTCTCAGCTGTCTGATTTAATATATTATATACTTTATGTCATTTGACATTAGGTATATAATATATTAAATCTGACAGTTGTGTTGTACATATTAAAAACATATCATAGATGTATATAAGCACATACATATCAGTGGCGGTACATTTTTATTCTATTCTATTTATATTGCGTGGTGCAGTGGAATCACCCATTTTTTTAAAAATTACAAATATTCACCGATGACAACACTATTTTAGTTGATTGTGTAAATGTACAATAGAACTTCCAATTAAAGTGGACTAATTGAAAACATTGACAATTTTCGTTTCATATTAATATGAAAACATATTCAGTTTATCATTTGCAATATTAATTTGAATTATATATAAATGTGAATAATATGTTCCAAATTATATGAAATGGTGACAAATAGATTAACCGATTATCAACGAGGTTACTCAATCAATCTTTGCCTTCATAAACTCGATCACGGTATATGTCGGTAATAGCGTATGAACGAAGCTAAAAAAATGGTACCAATGCCGTGTTTGTCGACATATTGAAAAAACAACGCAACAACAAACTTTAGGTAGCTGGGAATTTATGCAGTGATTATATGAATTACAATTCTATAATTTACTTTTTATTGATAGATAATAAATTGTCCATAATAATATATATAAAATACGATGTCGGCCAAGCGACCGCCGCTAACATTTAGTCCTGGACATTAACGTTAAAATGCATCCAGGTCGAGATTGGAGGGTCTCTAGGAGAATATGTGACTAACATATTCTACCTTAAATCTAGAGCCAATGAAAATCACCGCAACATGGCGACTATGCTGGCATTACAAAAGCATATAGCCTAGGCTATTATTGTTGCCAATTCGATAATAACCGAACATAAAATTGGTAAAGGAACTCTTGGGCGACATATATGTTCGGCTTCGAGTTACCCACAGGATTAGTCAGAATTCTATGAACATGAGAATGTTGAAGATTGTTCAAATTGAATTAGCTTGGCATCTCAAGTCCTAGTGAGTTGGGTTACTGACTTTGCACGCTAGCAGTAAAACAAAAGCCAAATACAAGAAAGGAGAGAAGGGAAATTATTTATTTATTAGTAATTCTCAGGGTGAAAATATTTTGCAATTGGCAATGGCATATAATTTGGCCATCGTTAACACTTACTTTGCAAAAAGGAGGAACACCTATTAACGTACAAAAGTAGTAGTAACTCATCACAAATTGATTTTATACTATGTGATAGACTAAAGACTGCAAGGTGATACCAGTTGAGCCTCCTACTTCACAGCACAAATTGCTAGTATCAAAAATCGTTCTTAATGAAACATTTAAAAACAAACGGCGAAACGACATTGAAAAAACAAAGTGGTTTAAGTTACATGTGGGAAATGACAGTCTTATAACAACGCTTTCTACATACTT
>JANSTX010046996.1:0-12080 GCA_027564355.1 Penthetria funebris | reverse complement strand
ATCGGTAGTTGTGCTTTTCAACTTGTTTTATGGAGTTATATTCTAATGTATAGTAAGCTTTCAAATAATATTTATCAATGAAATGAATAATGTAGGGGATGTGTTGTTTTATTTATTGGTTTCTATTTATTCTTTCAAATATAAATACATAACGCAAATTTTTGTAACATAAAATGCTATACTTGTAGTAAAATAACATAATTTTATGTATAAATTATTTTTTCGTTTCATACACATATTTGCATTATATTTTAGTATTTACGTACAAATATGTAAAATGGAAATTTTCCAATTTAATGGTCCTTCGAGCCGAATGTGGTATAAATTAAATAAAATAAATAAAGTAATTGTATCAACAAAAAACAAACCAATTATACAAAATTAATTTGTAGTCTTTGCTTCTATTGTAACAAAAAAAGATCGTAAATAAAATAAATTCAATATTGTATCAAAGGGAAATGATTGATTTTCCTTTTAAAAAGAGATCTCTTATGCTTCTTCTTTTTAGTTGGTGTGGGATCATAATTACCATAGTACACTAATCCTATTCTATTATTTACCTGTATTCAACGAATCAGTTCCTAATTTGGGAACATATTATCAAATATTTACGTTCTTATTCTTAAGATTACAAGAATGCCTAATACCTTTCTTACTTCTTAGGTTAATTTTGAATTTTGAAAAATTTTTCTACCAAATATATTCATCGCATGTTGTCGTCACCTCTTCATTTATATGAAGTGAAGGAGCATTAAATTTGAATTACTGGTAATAAAGCATTATTTTATGATATTTGTCAGGCAATAGAAACATTTGGATAATTGATAATTTATAGCTTGCCAGAAGATAATTGAAATATTGGTCCCCATATTGGTATAAATTCGATAAGTATAGTTTGAAAAATGATAATATATATAACGGACACTTATACGAATATAGTATTGATTGATATTATCATTAATTATCTCAAACTAATCATCATAATTTAAATAACCATAAGAAAATTAATATGCAACATGAAATTGATATAATTTTCCAATTATAATATAAAATATAATTTTCTTATAAAACATATCAAATATAAATATCATATAATAAATCGTTTTATGTGGGCTGTTCTAAAAGCATTTATAGTTTAATTAAAACTTAAGCAATAATAAATATACTAAATAGAATTTTATTAAATATAAACTAAGAATATAAATATATTTATTTATACAAGGAATATTCTAAACTAAAATAAAAAACAATGCCTTCAGCATTATTTTCAAGTTTATATATTTAAAGAATATTTGTGTATGTCAAAATGCACTGCATATAGTGGTTTTGTTTGATAATAAACATTAACAAAGTTTTATACACACATAATGCATCCTTCGCAAAGATGCATAAATTAAAAATGTTGGCTTTTTAAATTGTAAAATTAAATTAAAATTAGTTTAGAGAATATTATTTTAAGTTTTATATTTAAATGGAATGTGAAAATAGTATAAAGTTTATAGTTAAATTAAAACTCTATCACACGGTTCTATTTAATTATCTTAAATTACATAAATGGGTTATATGGAGACAATTGAAATAAAAATGTACATACTATAATAACCACATGGCATTTAAATGTGATTTTGATATTCAAAAAGGATTAATACAGTAGTAAGATTGGATAGATTAAATATATTGGAACATATTATTTTAATGACACATCTATTTAGATTAACTTGAGTGATGACCAATGAACAGTATGTGATTATGAATAGATGTGTTTTAGCGTAGTTTCTTGTAATTTACAAAAATTGAGTAATTAACTAATTTAATTGACGACTGACTCAACCTGCTATCAACTAATGCTGTTAATTATTTTCAATATGATTATGTGAATAATTTGCATGACGAATTTAATGCGAATAGAATTTTAAACATAACAGTTTCATTGTAATCGATAATTTCACTACAGTATTAGGTATTTTATTAATAAATTCTGGTTACATCTCAATTTCCACTATCTCCAGTAGACAATCTTTTGTATTATTCAAAAGTCAAAACATTTTTCTTTCTAAAAACCCACTTTATAGGGAATACATTTTAATATCCTGTTTGGCATAAGTATTTCTACTAGTTTTAAACCTGTAAGTGTCTATTCTGATAGAAGGACAATGGAGTAATTTACATGCAAATCTGTTTAAAATTTGCAGCATGTGAATTCACTGAATCGGTACTTAAAAAAAAGTTTTTATAGAAATATTTGTGAGAAACATTTAACAAATGGAATACCTTTCGGATATCTAAGGTGTATTTGATAATATTTCCTATGGTAATAATTGAAATGATTTACAGTAGAAATATGCAAGATAATCTGGAGGTAAAAAATACAATATAGTATTGATTGATATTATCATTAATTAACTCAAATTAATCATCATAATGTAAATAACCATAAGAAAATTAATATGCAACATGAAATTGATATAATTTTAAAAAAATAAAACTGACAACTCAAAGATCTCGTATTGATTATTTCAACTATAAATTATAAAGACCAAATGCAAACATATGACGATAAATTTGCTAAACTGCAAATAATTATTTATCTAACAACATATAAAAGTTAAGTGTGACTGTTCTAGGACTAATTCTCCTTCATATTAGTTAGAGGAACAAAAGTTGTAGAATCCTAAAAGAAACTGTTGTATGAATTTTGAAACAAAAATTATGACTTGTGGACAAGAAAAAATATATGCTATTTGCTATTGAAATCTAACCACTTGTGACCATAATATAAAAATCATAAATTTTCAACATAAGTCGCCAGTAAAAATATGGTGAAAAACAAAGACGAAAAAGTGATGGAAAAATATTCACAATCCAAAATAGGATAAGAAATTAAATCAAATATAGGTCCAATTGAGTAAGTACATTTTTTTTTTAATATAATGGTATTTTAACTATATAAATATCATACACTCAACTGTGGAAAGAATTTGGGAAATATATGTTAATAAGTGGACACTCAAATGAACTGACAATGATAAATTATTATATATCCACGTGACGAAAAAAAGTTTCAATACAATATTTCTGCCATAGATCTCACACCATAATTTACATATACTGTTATTATATGGTTCGGCTTCCGGTGCAATCGCATGAAGTTAAATTTATTTCGTTATTTTTAGTAGACCAGTCCATTCACTATTCTCAGAAAACATACATTATGTGAAATATGGGACATAAACATTTTATCATAAATTAATAGTAGCTTATTATAGACAGTTTATTATAGATACATGCTATTGCAGTAGCTCGGATTACTACTACCTCACTCAAACATAATCTATGTATCTATGTAATCACTATAAATATTTTAGATTTAATTGATTTTTATGGTAAAAAAAGAATTAAAAGCGCGAAATTCAGAAAAGAATTATTTTCGGATAATGTCCGCGTGTGATTCTATAAAATCAAAGCTTATGAGTAAATAGAGTGAGAAATTTTTACATTTAATGAATCATTGTTTAATAGAGGGCCCTAGAAATATTGTTAAATTTCTAGAAATACAAACAAACAATACATATCTCATAATAGCACATGATGATGAAGATAGAATACTGATTAATTTTTGTTAATCTAAATATAATAGATTTACATAATTTATTAAAAATAATTGGAAAAAACGATGCTCAATAAATTTAATATAACCTTACGCAATCGTTACGCACGAATAAGCAATCATCAATATCCTGTCAATGGTATTGAAAGTTAAAATCGCAACATAGATTAATGACCACATTAATGTGAATAATTATTTTGTAATTATGTTTCTTTTATCGTTTCATTTAATATTTTGCAATTTTCCAATTTTATACATATTATATATGATTTTCATTAATTTCTTCTTTATTTTGAAAGTAGAAGCGCACATATTTGCCAATTTACCTGGTCATATAACAAGAGGATAAAAAAAAATAAAAAAGAAAAAATAATAGCATAATAAACAAAATAGTAAATGAAAATCCAGCAGCAATGTATAGCAATACATAAAAATCCCCTCCTAATATGCACCTCATATTTATGAAAATGAAAAGAAAAAATAAATTTTCTGAATGGAAAATAATTATGCTCACAATCCTTATTAACGTTGTATATAATATAGTGTAGTAGTCATCGTGTATTCTCAGTAAATTCGTCATAATCGCGTATACCCATTTATATATATCCTTATATGGAATATATGCAATTTTTGAATTTTATATGTATCCATCCACACATTTTCATCATAATAATTTAATATTAAAGTATGAATGCATAAAAAATACCAAATCAACAATAATTTCATCCTTTTCATATGCAAAAAGTTGCTCCCTTATTCTATGACTATAAAATATAAATATTTTTACATTTATATACATATATATATATATATATATATGGTTACACACCTATATGACGATATAAAATATTTAGAGCAAAACACAGCAAAAAAAAAAAAAAAAAAAAAACATTAAAAAAAATGAAAACCCCAACAACAATACGTAATCCATGAGATTTTCCTGTTGGACAACATAAAACAGATATGTGTAGTCATTCTGTTCGTATATGTTTGGCGGCACTAGTGCTGCACACAATATATTTTAATGTTTTAGTCAATAGATTTTTTGGTTCCTTTAACGTCATATTTGTGCGTTGGCGTTTTTGGCACACCTACTACTAGGAAATAATGGGGAAAAACAGTGCCGGAATTATATGTACATACATCTATATATTCACACGACCCCATATAAACATATACACACGTTATCCTTTGTATACAAATTTTATACATATTATTGACATAAAATGTATGTATAATTTTCAATTTTTCACATGAAAAACTTTTCTTTTATTGCTAGAGCTACCTTTCTGTAAATTTTAAATTACAAATTACACAAATTATCCATTAAACTCGTATTATGCAGATAAATCAAAAAGTTAAAATAGATTTTATGTATTAAAAAAATTAATTAACTAAAAATTATTTTAAAAAGGTCATAATGAAAAAATGGTGCACATACGAGTACATATTCCACCAAATATTCCACCTTTCAAAATAATACAAACCAACAAAAAACAAAAAAAAAAAAAAATTAACAATACAACATGGAAAAAAATGTATGAAACGAAAATAAAACAAGAATATCCATTTGATTGTTCATTTAAAAATATGAAATGAAAATTCTCCAGGTTTTTCATCGGAAAAATCATTTGTCCCACCCTTAACCAAAATCGAACGCATGCGTTTTCCATATATTTTAAAACTTAATATTATATCGGGAAAATTAAAATTTTCCATCGGAATGATAGCACCGATTTTTGTCGTAAATTCATTCGCGTTTCATCCCTTAACAAGGCAATAGTTAAACGGTGTAGAGAGCCACATCATGGCCAAAACGGCCTCCCAGGGTGGTCACAATTACCCCCTAAATATTGTTTAGATTTAAATATAAACTATAGAAAAAAAAAGGAAAAAAAACAACACTCACAGCAATATTCATATATAAATTTATAACAAGAAAAAACAAAAATTTAAATTAAAATTCCAAAAACAATTAAACAATAATTTTTAAAACAGAAACCAAAAGTTGACTTCAAATAAAATCAAATAGTTTTAATATTTAATCCTTAATTGTGGTACAGCTACGAAAACAGGAACAACAACTTTACTATATATACACTCAACAAATAAATAGTTAAATAAATAACATCGAGAAATAACTAAAGGGAAAATAATTTAAATAGTTTTTATTGTTAAGTTTTTTTTAAAAAAAATTATATGAATTGAAATTTTTCTTTAAATTTCCCAGTTAAGTTTTTAAAAATTTTCATTCAAAAAATGTGTGTAACTTAATCTAATTTTTTTACAAAAAAAATGTGTAAAAATAAAATTATTATTTATATTTTATAACAAAAAAAAAAAAAAAAATTAAATTAAAATAATTTATTTACATTAAAAATTATAAAAACAAGTTTACAAACTATCAATTAAAAAATATTTCCAGTGTTTTTTTTTTATTGTTTCTGTAATTGATACACATATTAACAAGGATGATTTTAAGGATTATTTAAAATTTTAATACATTTTATAATTATTAAAATCTTATTATTTTCTTTTAAATTAATTTTTTCTCTCATTTGTTGATTAATTTTGGAATCATTTTCAAACAAAAACATAAAATTTAATGAAGCCTAAGTGGAAATAAGGAAAATCGGTGCAATGACACAATTTTCAATATAAATTGAGGATTTAAATATATATATATATATATATATGTAGAAGAAAACAGTTTTGTGTAAGAAGTGTACTTGCCAAAAAATGTCTTATTCGAATTACATAACATTTTACGAAATTATTTGCAATATTAAGACTATTAGTGGTGCATTTTTACGAATTAATAAAAAAAATCATTCACAACTAATTGTTACAATTTTGTTTTAAAAACATTCAAATTAACTTGTGTTTTTGGTTGTTATTTTTTTATTTTGTCAATAAATTAATTTATTGCACAATAATTAAGATTACAATAACAACGTACAATATACAACATTAAAAAAAATTATAAAATACGTTATTTATTTATGCATTTTTTTAATTATATGTAAACAGGATATTTTTATTGAAATTAATTTTAATTATTATATTCGTCCTTAATAAATAAAACTCTTTAAAAATAACAAATAAAAAACAAAACAAATATTTTTTATATGTGTAAATATTAATTATACTTCGTTTATGTGTAAATAATTTATTTTAGAAATACATTCTGTTAAAAGGACACGTTTAAAATTATTTCGGAATTTATTTAACAAAATCAAAAGCAACAAATTACCGGCATATATTCCACTAAGAAATGTTTTTTGAAATGTTGCAAACATTGGCTTGTTTGAGTGTGCTTGTCACAAGCACCTCAACATTGCATATGGCCAGAGATTCATATCGTCGTCCAATATCTGAATTTGATTTAAATATTAATGATATTAATATAAATAACGAAAATAGACAACAATTAGATATAGATAATGATTTAACTGAACATCTTAAAAGACCCCTAGGTTTATTAATAAATCATAATGAACCACCGAGAGCACTACAGGAATTATTTTCCGGTCCATCAACATTGGATATTCGATTACAACAGAAACATCAACATCAACATAAAAATCATCATAATTTAAATAATAATAATTATAATAAGTATAATAATAATAATAATAATAATAATAATAATAATAATAATAATCATAAAAATAATAATAATGTAATGAATAAAAGTAATAATATTTTGTTACAAAATAATGAAGATCTTCAAAATTTACAACATGAAAATAAAAGAGCTTCAGATATTACAAATAACCATGTAATGGGAATTAGCACCGGTAATGGTGATGGTGATCGTGCTGGTAATAGTGATGGCATTGATACAATTGGCGTTATCAGTAGTAATGATGGAAATTCAGTTGATGCTACAGGTGTTAGCACAAGTGGTAATGTAGAAAATATATTAGAACCAAATTTACCAGCAATACAACATGGTATTGCTAGTCAATTGATGTTAAGAAGTGCACGTGGACAAAGACAGTATGATGTGCCACAAATTGGTAAGTCTTAAATGTTTTATTTTTTTTATTATTTTTTTATATATTTATACTTATATTCATAATTTATGTATAATGAATAATGATGAATATTTACATTGAATTAAATAACATAATATTATTATCAAATAGTTTTATTGTTATATTTGTGGCAATCATTGATTTTCAGTATACAAGATAGTATAAAAGTGGATGTTACCATTGAGTCTCACGAAAAACGCTCATTTTAAAATATTTCTAAAATCATTTATAATCCACATGTATTTGACCAATTTATGGAATTAAGAAAAAAAAAAAACAAAAATGGATCAAATGAGGGTGAACGGAAACGAATTTTTTAAAAACAATAATCGATGTGACTCATAATTCACTAAATAATCAGTAGCATCCAGTACATTAAATAATATAATAGTACCAACATCTTCAGATGTTGTTAAATAAATTTCGAATCAGTATATTCATCCTATAATGTGATTAATTTATTGTTAATTTTTCATCAATTTCACATTACTACAACGTATCTAACCATTTTTGTATGAATATCATTTATTTTATACCTAGAATTTCTGTCAACATACCATTCTACAAAATTCTGTATTGTGATAACTTTCCAGAATTATCCAATGTGGTATTATAATGGCATCAAAAGTGTCGTTCATATATGGTGATTACCATTCGGTTGACAATTTTATTCATCATCTTAAGTACTCTATAATTTATACAAAACATTTTAATTCGATAGGTCAAACACTTGCTTGTTCTTTTCATTTACTCTGACAGAATTGATCATGAACAATTTTTTTAAATAACAGCATGTTTATTGGATTTGACATATCATGTCAATCGTGCAAACTAAATTTCACAAGTTGATTTGTCAAATTCAAACCGAATAATATAATATTTTATCTTAGTCATAATTCAATTCGTCAATACATTACAATAACTGATGGTTTCTTTAGTCGATAATCATATGCAATATAGAAATCGAAATAGTATAATAATTTAAATGGAAACAATGTTAATTAAACCTTAACGTTCGAATGGAATTGTTATTAATTGGTTAAGCAAGAATAGCAATTATTCATCATCTTGTATGAATTTAATTGTAAATCATATGGGCCGCAAACCCAAACCACTTCATACAAATCAAAACTATATATAATCCTTTGAATAAAAATTGAATGAATAAAACTAATACTCGTATTCTATCTACAAAAATCTAATTTTATATTTAACTGACAATTGAATAAATTATACGTATTCTGAATTTTTGCCCTATATCGAGCCACCACTAAATATAATGATACCTTTGAATTATATATAAACTCAAACATTATATCTGTGGTTTTATCACCACATAAACTATTTGAATTTTGTGTTCTATGATATTTAATTTAAAACTATATTTACGTGGACATATTTGAAATCATTTCACAATCTGTAAGCAGTTAGTTATTCATTTAAGAATTACCGACAAATCTTAATTTATTTGAAAATTACATGATTATAAGATTCAACATACAAGTATACTTTTGATTACACCTATCGTCATAGTTCTTCGAGACGAAAATATTAAATATTACGTTATAAAAGGGATACAGAACTAAGAATTCATAAAAATATGAGCACATCGACAATACTTGAAATTCCTTTTTAGTAATATCAGATTTCCTATGATATTGTACAAATAGTATCGTATCGTATATATAAAGTAGTGTGTAGATATGATATTAAATTTATATGATATCATCAGTATCTAAAAATAAAATAGTAAATAAATTAAAAATACTTGAAATATTCTACAGGTTGTACGAAATTAATGTAATTCAGTGTATGCAATAAATATATAGCGTATTACTACTTCATATAACACTTATCCAAATTAGTATTGATTTAATTAGTGTAATATCAAAGTTTCACAGAAATTTATAGATTTTATATACATGCAAACACATTTTTTATTGTGTTAAGTTACATTGATCATGTATATTACATAACATTGACCATGTATATTACATAACTCAAGAGTGTACAGACAAAATAATGAGAGTGTGAAGTATTAGAATAGAAATCCATAGGAATAATATTGTTATAGTGAATATGGAACGATATCTATAAAATAATGAATGAATTATTTCTATTTTTATTCCCAATAATGTTTCAAATTTACTTCAGGTGGAGGTGAACGCAATAGTTAAACTAACCGATCGTTTCCACAATAAAATAAAAAATTACTTTTCATTATGATATCTTTTATAAGATTATAGATTATGTATATAATCTAATAAATTTAAAGTCAATAACATTTCTACTCATATTTGCAAAATTATAGTGACTTCTAAATTTGCGACTTTCAAATTTGCAGATATCTAATGGCAATGATTTACACAATACACAATACTATCATATTTTAAGAGATATTATTCTATTTTCTAATGTAATATAAAAATTCGTATTAGGCCTAATTTCAAAAAATATTCTCCTGAATTCAACAATATATTTATGCAAATATTATAGTAATTGCCCATAATACATAGAATAGTTAAATGCAAATAATTATACGTGTTGTGAAAATTCAAGAACTCAATTATACGAACAGTTTATTGTTACTTATAAATTACATAATTTCATGGAAATTGTAATTACTATAACTACTCAATCATTATTTAATGTATATATAATTATTTAAAATAATACGGGTATATTCAGGTAGGGTAAATATTATTATGTTTTGAAGCCTCATGCATTTAGTAATATAAAATGTTACAACTAATTTACATTCCCGGAAACCATGCATCGTATTCAAAAAAGATTAACTAAATCCACAATATCGATTCCAACTTTCCGAAGAACTGGCAATAACGGTAAATTTGATTTATGAATTAGTTGAACTCACGATTTCATAACAAAAATCTTTAACAAAAGGTTTTTTCAATATATCAAACTTCCCGTCAGTAATTATAAAACTAGTGTGAATGAATGTTAAAAACTATTTAATTACAATACATTCAACCTTAACACTCAAACATTTATTATTAATAATTGCAGCGACAAAATTTCAAGATGATGAAAATAAATTTATTGACATAGCTAAGAATACATTGGTTTTACCATAAAAGAGTATACTTTGCTATTGCTTTTTTTTGACACATAATATACGTCTTATTTATATTAGACTTCTTATGGTATCTGAAGTGAAATATACATTGAGATCATGCAATGCATGGTGTCCCACATATAATTAAAAGCTCTCGAAACACGTTATTTAATTGATTAATTACAACTCCAAAATGAGATGCTATTACAAAGTAATATTTAAATTTTATGAAATAGACAGAATTGATATCAAAAAAATATATCCCAAACTAATCACAAAACATATATCTATCCTACTAGTATTGAAAGGATATACCATCATCTATTTAAATAGCAAGTTGTTTTCATGATGACTCATTATTCAAGGCATATTTAATATGTTGCAAATAATATTTACTTTAAACCAAGTATTAAAGACAAATATAACCTATGTTGCCATGAATAACTTTTACTATGTAGTCTGTAACAACACCTAAAATATAGTATAAAAAAATATTTAAAGTCAAAATTTTAAATTTTATTTTCTTATCAAACTTATTTGGATTGACAGCAAAATGTATGTGGACTCACGGTTGTAATTATGTGATATTACGGTAAAACTTGTCTTACAGTAATAAGTAACAATTTAAACAATGAATGAAATCGTAAAAAGATTTTGAATATTGTCCCATAAAAATGCCTAAATTGACACCTGATTGAAACTCAAAGTTATATTATAGTTGTAAATTAAGTAACAAATTTAAAGTGAAGATAATAATGTCAAAGTAGTACAATTTAAATAAGTATACATTAAGTCATTTAAAAAATGCATTGTAAATTCGTATTTCGATGATTATATGCACATAACATCTGACTGTGAACACAAATAACAATAATTTCAATTTACTAACTGGAAAATTTAGCATCAACCATAATTTAAATTTCTGTAGAGTGGTGCTAAAACCAGCAGTTGGCAGTTGATCTAATTACCGATTACACAGCATGGCGGTAAAGATCGGTTGAATTACATTACTAGTATATTACTTAGAACATTGAATAACTATTTCGATTTTCATATACAAATAAATGGAAATACAAATGTTTATATAATTTATTTTATTTCATTTATTTGAGTTTTTAATATGTTTCATCAAATTGATTTTAAGGTCTTTGCCAACAACAGAAGAACGAAAGAATTTCTAATTTTATGTACTTTTTTGGCAAATTTAATAAAAATAGAATATGTAAAATTCGAAGGAAAACCAATGAAAATAAAATAGTTAAATGTATTTAATGTACTATAATTCAAAGATTCCCTAATCAACATCTTGTTATGTATATATAGGGAACAGAATACTATGTAGTATATGTAGTAAATG
>JANSTX010046985.1:0-12081 GCA_027564355.1 Penthetria funebris | reverse complement strand
TATAAACAAAGCTATATATTGTAAATAAAAAGAAAATGGATCTGAGGTGCGTTCATTGCAAAACAACAAACACGCATAAATCATTTTGACAACTGCAAAGTGTCAAAATATATTCCGGTTTAATTAACATGAATTTATTTGCATTATTTTCATATTAAAAATGGTATTGTCAGTTATTACAGTTATTACAAATCATCAAAATAATTACTAATGAAAAATGCACAGTAATTATAATCTTTGTTTTCAAAACCCTTGATCGCCTCAATGATAACAATATCCGTACATTACTGGAAATAACTCCAATATCTAAGTCGCAATACGCATACTGTGGAATGTAAATTCACGGAGACGGCACTGCATGAATTAGTGCAAACAGTGGAGCATGTCCTCACATATAAACAATACACACTAGCCGCCTTCTTGGATTGATTCTTGAAGCTTTTACCAATGTAAATGTGGAAGCAATCAAAGATGCCCTCATTCTTTTCGGTGTGAAGCCAAGGATTAGGAGCTGGATAGCATGCATGTTAACAACAAGAATAGTGCAAGCCGAGTTTGAAGGCATCAATAGGCATGCACATAGGGGCACCGCACAAGGAGGTGTCCTTTCCTCTCTTCTCTGGCTTCTAGTTATGGATGAGATACTAAAAAAAAATTGAAAAAAAATGCTGACATTAGAGCGGTAGCGTACGCTGACGATCTAGTGGTTACCCATCGACGATCAGCAGTATCGTGGGTTTTGCGATCAAAATGATGAAATTCCAAGTTTTAGGTTTCCAAAGATGAGAGGTACAACACTGATACTCTCGCAAATGGTTAAGCATCTTGGAATAATATTGGATCCCAAACAGAATTGGGGCCTCAATGTTCAAGAATGGTGTAAAAGGGCATGCACGACTTTTTGCGCCTGTAATAAAATGTTTGGCAAAACATGGGAAATGCGACCCAATATGGTACATTGGTTGTTCGCAGCAGTGATACAACCCATCCTAAAGTTCGGTGCACTGGTGGCCGGCCATAGACAGGGCCTGCAACAGAACTGGAATGGAAAGTGTGCAGAGATGTACTATGAGGTACCCACGGTGTCGCTCAACGCACTTATGTGCCTGTTATCTGTGCACTGTTACTCCAAATTAACGACCTCACGTAGTGCTTAGATTCGCGACCAAATATCTCATACGAGCGGAGTGGAAGAACGAAAATCCCTTGGATGGTTTTGATACCATCATATTCACAGACGGTTCCAAAATTGAAGCCGGATTTGGTGCTGGAGAATTTTTTATTTTTAGGCTACTAGACAATTCAAGCGAGATTTTAAGCGGAAATGTTTGCTGTCTGGAAGATATGTGCCTTCTTGATGACTGCTTCGATTCCCGTACAACGAGTGGCGATAGCCACTGATAGTATGGCCATCATTATGTCGCTTACCTCGTCGGTCTGCAAATCAAAACTGGTCGGGAAATGCTTCTTCGCATTGATGGAGGCAAGTAACGTGGCCGCAATTGCTTTGTGGGTTCCTGGCCACAGGGACATTGCAGGTAATGAAAGGTCCGACGAACTGACCACTCAAGGCTCGGGTCTTGATATATCACTGGTGGAGCAAGTTTCTCTGCCACTCAGCGAACTAAACAAAGTGGCTTATACAATATAAGATTCGACAATGCTAGGTGAAAAGAGCTACCTATGTGCAGATTATCTTGGATTACTTGACCCGAGTTTGGGCGGAGTAAAAAGGATGAAATCCTACGATTATCTCATCGGGATTTGGCCAGGTTCGTGGCAGTACTCACAGAACACGCGTCAAGATTGGGTATCCCATGTAGATGAAAGGGAAACTTTTATACAAATGCCCAGAACTTTTTCAGCAGAACTATTGGCTGATGGATTTAATGTGCATATGTACAATAATCAACCGGGTTTCCTCGAGTGTGTGGTATCAATGCGACCACCTACGTACTAATTGGGATTGACATTGATAGAATATCGAAATTCATTCATAATTATAACATTCCGCTATGTTATTTAAACATATTTTGGCTCTCAAAGTTTTTCACAGTTACCTGGTTTCGTGTTAAGCCGTTAATGTTAGTTAGATATGCCATTTTAAATTCTATTTACATTCCCAATAGTCATTTCAAAATGTTTATAGGAATTTTTTTTTGCTTACTATGGCTGATACTTCATAAAGCCCATAAAATACAAAAGAAAAAATACTTCCATTGACAGATAAATACATGATTATACTGTGTGCTGGTCATTCATGTTTCTATACATTCAGAACTAAAATGTTATTGAAAACTTTTCTGTAATGTATACATTTCGATAGAGCAAAATTATATATTTTTTACAATTTTTTGTGATGGTAAACTGATTGTTAATGAATAGCATAGTTCTGAAATGGGCACATAACGATTTTTTGTCGCATTTAATTGGCGAATTGTGAAATAAAATGACATTCATTCTATTGCCATTCACACAATGTTAAAACTATTAATTATTTGTAAGTTGAGAGCCTGCCAAATTAATTTTTCATTCAAATATTTTCAAATTCCATTCAAATTAGTACAAAAAGAGTATAAATTTTAAATTTGTCAGTTATTAAAATGTTGATTTTCCAAATGATTTCTTTACATTTTTCCTGTCTTTGGTGACAATTATAATATTGTGTGGTGAAAGGAGGTACAAATGAGTTTCTATAATTTCATGAATAACACAGAGAAAGATATGTGCAACTTATCTAACTGTGGGATAAAAAAATGTTAGTCATAGAATGGAAAAAAATGGCTGCAATTCGAGCTCATATAAATGGTAAATTAATTTCTTAAAATGGCAATGGTATTTTGCAAAGTCAGTCAGAACATAAAATTTGATAAATGTTAAAATGGTATCTACTACTCTATCCACCGTATTTCACAGACATTGATCATTTCGATTACGACTTGTTTTGATAGATATCTCATAATTTGACTGAGCACCACCTTCGTTCCTAATGAAGATGTCGAAAAAATTAACGCTCTTTTACCCGTGGAATTCTAATGTTGCTGCACCACAATGGAAAACCATAGTGGCTGCAGATGGACCGCATGTATTAAATAAAATACATTTTACTAATTTTCCATAATAAAACCACAAAATTTTAGCAAGAAAACCTTAAAAACTTAATTAATAAAATGCAAGCAATCGCATGTGGTTACACAGTAATTGGAAAAAAAAAAAAAACTAAGCTGATCGTGAACTGATCATGTGCAAAGAGTTTAACTTTAAATTGAACTATATTTTTTGGTACTAAAGTAGTGCAAAAAAAAAAAAAGAGAAAAAGGATAGGACTTATGAGCGACTGAATATGATCTAGAATTGCTTGAATAAACTTATTTTGGTAGCTAGGGAAAGAGAGATCAAAACTATTTTTTACTTTGAAGAACTATTTGTAGGACACCAAGCGATTGGAAACGGTTGAAGGAAAATTTAAACGGTAGCAGGAAGTAGATTTCTTTACCGGCGCCAGCGACCTACAATCGCAGATATAATTTATAGCTAAACCATAGATCAAAATGATTATGATCGAACTATGTTGCCAGATGAGAATAAATTTTTTATCTTTCATATGTTGTGTGTGCATAGTATTGAAAGCATCAGGTTTAGAGTTTTTTTTTTTTTTTTTTTTTGAGAATAACACAGAATTACAATGGGAACCGAACAATATACTACCTCGATTGAACTTTACAAAATACCAGCTGTTGGGCTGTGTTCAACATTTTTTGCTGTCGATCCCGCACATACATATAACGAATGAAACTCCAGCAGTAATAATCAAATGTTTTACAAAATAATTTTTCCAATTGATCCTATATTTTCGATTTAGTAAATTTCAGTCATTATTATTTGTGTTCATAATTGTGTTACATGCATATTAGATACGGCAAACATCGTACTGCCGTCCTATGTCGCCCTTGAAGCCATAATTGGGTAAAATGATTAGATGATGATGAGTTTATTTTATCGACTTTTGCCTATATTCAATGATTACTTTTTTCAATACACCTAAATTAAGAATTTACATTTCCAATATATTCAACACAACATATTGTATAAAAATCGATAAATAAAATAAGGGATGTTAATTTTTATTCAATTATTTTAAAAGCTGCATTACGAGAAGTAAGGCAGCTTTTATTGTGACATAATGCATTATACAATATTTATCAAACCCTCTATTGTACATATTATCAATTTATTTAAGGATAGTTTTACACAGTATACTGACATCTGGATGCATTAAAAATATGTTGCAGTGGTGGTACCTATAGTTTACTATATGCATCGTTTAGACCATATTTTAGTAGGTTCATTACCACGATAATATTGAAATAGTTAAAAATAAAAAAATACAAACTTAAAATAAGGGATGGTGTTATTATACCATACATAATGTATATAGGAAATTATAAATTTTATTCAAATTAAATTCATAAAAATACCTTCCATAACGATGATTTGGATCTTGTCCAATATCCTGCTTTGGGCCCGGTGTTACAATAGCTTGATGCGAATTTAATACATGATGTGGTGGTGTATGTACAGAGGGTAAAATACTGGGTGAAAACCTAAATGAAAAATCACTGAAAACAATAAGAAAATAAAATTTTAAAATATTTGCAAATTTTTTTAAACTATAAACTAAACACAATTTATTAATGCTTGTATTGATATGTCGTTAATTTACAGTTAAATGTGACAAACAAACATTTAGGTGACTCAAATAATCAAGAATTTTGCGTCAAATCATCGAAATCTAGAACATAATTTTTATGAATACAAAAAAACATCAAAAATTAATAAGCTAGCAAAGGGAAGATCAATAATGGCGGTTGCTATTCGGTAGAGCAACAAATTAGCTTTTACGATTGTCTTTGATTTTTTGTGTTAATTGTAGATATCATAAATTCGAATCTGAATTTATGCCGCATCACTTACGATTTCTAGTTAGTGATAATGTATTGCATTAAATATATTATCTAACTGTAAATATGAAATTGAACGTACTCTCTGCCGGTATTTTGAGTACCGTAATTAATATCATATACGATTTCCAGTTACTGATAATGCACTGCATTAATAACAAATTATTTATCTGTGCCATTTAAATTACTATGGAACTTGGTTGATTGATTTTTTGTGGTAATTGTAGATATCATAAATTCGAATCTGGATTTATGCATAATCACTTATTTCTAGTTAGTGATAATGTACTGCATTTAAAATATTATTTAATTGTAAATATGAAATTGAACGTACTCTCTGCCGGCATTTTGAGTACCGTATAGTTAATTGATAAAGAAAAAAAAAAAAAAAACAAAACAAATCAAAGCCTATAAACAACTATGATTTACACATGTTGAAAATGTCTCCTATTTCTAACTTCTAAGTCATTTTAAACTATTACCATGTCTGTATTTCGTTCACTTTCATTCTAGAAATGCATACTGTAAAACATATCATATACATTTTGTATAAATTTTATTGTACAATTACCTTGATAATGATGTATTAATTGGCATTGAAGATGGATACGGACTTCTAAAACCTGATGCTGCCGAATACACTGTTGGCGAATGCCTAAAATCGAGAAAACTATTTATCTTTACTAATTTAACATAAATAACAGTGAGATTATGGAATGTGGGTGTGGGTGTTTAATTATCAAATATTATTACTATAATTAAATTAGTGTGGACTAAAATGTTTTTTGAGTGCTTGTACGACATCGTTGCAATACATATAACGGATATCCATTCTATAGAATACTTTTCAAAAAGACAGATCCATTGAAAAATCTTATCTTACAAGAATGTCAACATTGATAACAACAAACCACTTCAAATGGTGAAAACATTTGCCACTATACATATAAATCACAACATTCAGGAATCCATACATAGGCAAAATATATGAGAGCCGCATTCTTAGAAATAGGCATTCAATAAAATTTAAATTATATGCAATCTAAGAGATGCTTCATATATTCGTCGTGAAGCCAAGGACCACAAGAATAGTGCAATTTGAACCAGGCGACATAAAGAAATACATCAATGAGAATAATCCACAATGAGGATGCTTATTGCCTCCTCTCTAACTTCTAGTTATCGATAATATTTTAAGAGATATTAATTTGATCAATTATAGTTATAATCTTTGACATAAGCCATCTTAGTAGCATCGTAAAAGGTGCAATCAAAAGGATTTTGAAAATCGTCCCACTGATTCCCTGCAGAAGTATAACAACCCATTAAAACATAACAACATCATCAAATAATAATTTTAGACAAATAATTTTGTATGTTGTGCACGTGTGATGTGTCACTACAGACTTGGAAACCAAATTGAAAAACGACAATAAAAAAAATGTAAACACAGGAATAAAATAGAAAACAAAAAAAAAAAAAAATCAAAAAAAGGCATTAAAGAATATCGAAAAAGAATAACAAGACAACAATCTTCATGAAGGCACATGTTTTGAATTCGAAGATCAAATTCAAAAATATATTTAAATATATTGGGAACTTCCGCTGAAGATTTCATCCAAAAATTTAAATAAAGTTTAAAATTAGAAGAAACGCATATTAAAAAAAAAAAAAAAAAACAAAATAGCCCGTCTTCTTAGTTGGGAAGTAAACAACGAAAAAAAAAAAAACAGAAAAAAAGGAAGAATAAAATAAATAATAAACACAAAATTTATAAATAAATTATCCAGTGTTGTTGTTGTTGTGTTGTTGTTGTTATGCAATCTTTATAGGTTGATGTTCTTTGACCCTCTATACTCAACATATGAAATAAAGTCGATGGCAAACAAATAGACACAATACCGTACCAGATTTTCATAATTGCTAATTGATGAGAACATAGAATCAAAGATCAGTGCTTGTTAAATTTGGGCTTTGATTGACGAAGGTGTATCCATCATGATTAAATGGAACCAGGTTCTAGTCAGTGATCGAAATCAATAATCGTCGATTCGTTAGGTGGAATATTATCCGTATGTCTGTTTTTATTGTGTGATAGCAGACAGATGTCGGCAACAAAATATTCCGGACAGCTGGTTTAGACCAAGATCATTTTCAACATTTCGGATAATATGCGTTGCGCAACCATTTTTTAGGTGTTTTAATGCGAATTTGATTCCATCAGGCCTTGTAGCAGGTTAGCACGATTAAATGGAATCAGGTTCTAGTCGGTGATCGAAATTAATAATCGTCGATTTGTCAGGTGGAATATTACACGTATATCTGTTTTTATTGTGTGATAGCAAACAGATGTAGGCAACAAAATATACCGGACAACTGGTTTAGACCAAGATCATTTTCAACATTTCGGGTAATATGCGTTGCCCATGAAGATGTTTTTTAATGCGGATTTGATTGCACCAGGCCTTGTAGCAGATTAGCTTTATTGTAGCTTTCCATTTGATGAATCTCATTTAAAAATATATTATAGCTAAACGTTTCTAAATTAAATTAAACAGGTAAGTTTTCGTTTTGTTATTTGGATTTGCCGCCAAGAACCAACAAAGTTCACATCGTATTTAAGTTTCATCGATTGCCATATTGAATTACTGCCTACATCTGCCTACATCTTATAGTTCTAGTTTGCCTCTGTTATTGTCTCGCCAGAAAATTTCAATTCAAAAATTTCAAATAAATCTTCAGTATCCTGAATAGAGGAGTCCTGATTGTTATTGCAAATATGGAAAAATCTAAAATTGCATAGTTTTTGAAACTATAACGATTTTATCGGAACGGCTGTTTGGCTGCAAAATCAGGCAAGTGTTCACATATAACATTTTGTGGCACAAATTCAAGTTTTCATCAAAAGTTGTGCCAATATAAAAACGGTGTAGATTTAATGGTATAGCAGGCGACCATTAATATGTCAACATAGTAATGTAGAATTTAATTGATCATACGCACTGAGGCGCCCACATCATTTAAAAGAATTTCATTAAAAATATCTGATGAAATTTAAAATAATCAAATACTTCCTTGTTGTTATCCATCTAAAAGGAGTGACAGATTTTATTTACATAATTCCTTGAACCAACAATATATTTTTCAGCTTTTTCTATATTAACACTACTAAATAGAGCGTGATAATTCTATTAGGAAAATTGTCATGAAAAACAAAGAATAATAAAAGGAGTCTGAGGATTTTCACAGACAAAAAAAAAAAAAGAAAATGGGAAAATTAAGATAATTGGGAGTAAATTGATTTTCTTTTCAGTTTTTTTTTCGTTTCATTTCATTTAATCAACATTTTTCAAATTCGATTTCCTCTTGACGGCAGTCTTCTTGCCACTTCTTAATACTTTCTTTGAAGGCAACTTTCTTTGAAGGCAACTTTCTTCTGGCGTTTGTGTTTTTTTTTTTTTTAGTAGAATAAAAACAACTTCCTTATTTCTATTACGATTCTCGTCCTCTTGTATGTTACATATGTGGTGAATGAGAGAGACACAGAGAGTGCTTAGTAGGTTCAATGGTGATAATGAAATTAAATTAAATAAGTAAAATCGGAACATCTAACCATTTGAGTAATTGCCATTTAATGAAGTAAATCAAAAACGCTTTTCATTATTTAACAGTAAATTGAATTTTAGTTTCAGCCTTTTGGCTTCTTCATATTGTACATTCATGGAGTTTTTGTTTCGCAAAATTTTTTTCGTGTAACTTTGAGATTCTGTACTGCGAGTCAAGATAAAGATTGTGAATCATGTTCCAAGTTTTGGAACATAATTCAAATTATTACATGAATGAGGTTTCATGTATGTTGTCGTCAGAACTGTCATCGATCCACGAGTTTATTCAGCAGATCGTAAAAGTACTATGTCCATTTACTGTATCTCATTACTGGACTAAAATTAGACATTCCAGTCTATAATAGTTTCTAGTCAGTTCTCCTATCACATATTTGTAACGTATTTTAATACTATACTATTTAGACACAACTAAAATTACAGGAGCAAAAACATGCAGTTGGGTGCCCAATTAGGAATTAACATCTAATTCAACCAATCTAGGCAGCTGTGGATTTGCAATTCGCTAAACTCGCAAAAATTAAACAACATAATAAAGTAAAACCTAAATAACATAATAATGCAAAACCTAAATAGCATAATATATCTTTAAATAACGTTAATTAAAATAAATAATGACACAGGACTCTTAATTCATAATATTATAATGAAATAAGCTTTCAAAAAAAAAAATCGAAATAGCATGAGTATATATTTATCAACTTCCTCTTTTCCGTATGTGATCACTGTGACTGAAAGAGAGAGCACTAGGATTTGTATAGCGGCCATTATTATTTTAAATTTTTTAACCTTTTCTATATGGATTTGAGTGACTGAAAGAGATAACAATAGAATTTAAACGACGGTCATTATTATTTTAAACTTTGGGAAAATTTGAAACTTTAAGCTTATTACAGGGATTTTATAAAATTAATCGGATTTCTTACAGAGAATATAATTCAATTTTTTTACAACGAAAGGGAAGTCAATGAAATTATAAGGATAAAAGACAATGTGCTATAAAATAATATCATTAATAGAACTAAAGCGAGTTGGAAAGAATGTAAACACGAAATTCAGCTTTCTCAGAGTTCGATTGTCGAAGACTGACTACAAGACGATTCAGAGTGTCGGCATCAAGTCGTTCACCTAATGGGCATTAAGGCGGCCGAACTATGATTACACATCACCAGATATGTTGAAAGTGGAGTTACTATGGCATTGCATCAGTATTGGATATCTAACCTTATGGAAAATTGTATATAATATAATATTATCTACATATATACATACAAATTTAAACTGTTATTTAAAGAACGCGTTCGTGACAATTTAATAAAATAAATATAGAACACTAAATCAAAGAAAATCATTGTTTCAGGAACTTAAAAGGGAATCCAATATATAGAATACGGATATAAATTGATTATATTGACAATCAAAAGCATATTGAATCCAGTTTTTGTAGGAAATTCCTTTGTGAAATATTTTCAATTTCCTTTTACATTCGTCAAAATGAAAATTTTGCAATGTACAAAGAATATAAAAAAAAAAAAAAAAAAAACAATATACAAATTTTAAATATGGTAACCCCGCAGAGTACAAAAGTTTTTGCTTCAGCTATAGGTAAAATAGAATCCACAATTACAAACATCTAAAATGTAGAAAGGCAAAGTCGGAGTTGGTAATATTGGCACACATGAAATTCTAAAAAATGGACTTGGACAACATCGCATATTGCATCCGTTTTGTATTGTGCAGTTATCAGATGGTATTTTGAGTAAATATAAAAGATAAAAGGCCGCTGATCAGTGAGGTGCGATAGAACTGTGACTTATGAGTGCAAGAACTGAATTATTATATGGGTGTGATATTTGGTAATTGATGTTTTAAAGTTTTCATCAAGATGCACATTAAAAATCTTGCCAAATATAATATCAAATGAGGAATTGTGAAAATGACTGGGTTTTGAGGCGTCTGGTAAATGATATCGAATGGTATACACTAAACTGTATGTATCCTATCTCCACTCAGGTATTCGAAGCGATCAGATACAGTCATTTTAATGCAAACACTATTGTACATTTTATTTGTAGACTTTAAGCAGACATTCAATAGTATCCGCGGTCAATCGCACCATTCACAAATATAGAATATTGCATAATGGATTTTTTTTTTATCTTATGAAATTTGTAAACATTGGTAACTGATTAACTGGGGTATTCGTGCTTTCGTTGCTCCAAGGTTATACACTGAATCTTGGATTACAAACTTAATTGGAAATGCTATATAAAAGACAGGGACCATCGGTATAGACTGGCAACCAAATCCTAAATTTGTCCATTGGATGTATACGGCAGTAGTAAGGCCAATATTAGCATTTGAATGTAGTGTATGGTGGAGGGCTTTGCAAATGGGGTCCAATATAGATAAATGTTGACCAAAGTTCAAAAATTGTTTGGACATAACTGGTGCACTATTCACACGACGCCTACAGTACCATTTGAGTTTATGTTACATTCGACATATACTTTTAGTGCTCAGTTGCCAGTAATGTAATACGATTAAAATGGATGCGGGTTGGTTGAGAGTGTTCTACAGTTTATGTTCACTGTTGCATTGAGAATGACGTTTGTCATAATGTTGCCACCGATTATCAAGTTTCGATGTCTAATTCAATAATACGTGATACGGGCATTTTTGTGGCACCGCCTGATATACAAATTTATCATTTACTATGAAATTTGTAAAGTAATTATAAACTTACCATGATGCGGCTACTTGTGACATATCTGGACTAAGCATTGGATATGGATATTGACTAGTTGGAAATGGATACATTGCAGGCCTTGTTAAACCTAAAATAAATAAAATATTTTTTTTAAAATACATGCCCATTTATATTAAAATTAAGAAATAATGTATTATTTTCAAATTCTAATATTGTCTACGATACTAGAATATTTCAGATGTGTTTCAAAAAATTTGTCGAACATTTTTCGGTTTAAATAATCCATTAAAATAGTGTAGATGAAACATTTAAATATTGGCCATAATATTAGCGATCCAATCAGAAAGTTTCTATAAAAAAGTACAATGTCTGTGTGGCAGAGAAGTATGACAGTACAACAAAAAAACAAAAACCCCCCGCTTATGCTTTATAAATAATAGTAATATTTTCCGGATTAAGAATTTTGGCCGCATTTTTGGACACAGACAGGACAGACAAAATGTGACGCTAATGATTTTCGAGCGAACTAAATTTTGATGTGTTGCTGCGCAGTAAATTATAGCAGTATATGACCTGTGCGACAGAGATGAAAACAAATATGTGTCGTACTCGCATTGAAAATTTACCAGATTATTCTTCCGTTCCCGGTCAGCAAAGAGAATGACTACGATTGGTTTCTGTCAAAATAGAAGTAGTAATGTTACTGTTATCAATTTTGTGTAGGCATTTTAGTAATGTATGTTCAAAATCAGGTGAATAAACCTTGATTTACACTGAACAGAATGAA
>JANSTX010046984.1:13698-28838 GCA_027564355.1 Penthetria funebris | reverse complement strand
TGCATTTGTGATCAATGACGAAATTTTGGGTAAAATGTGTGGGAAATATCAATCTGTAAATTTTAAATTTTCTTTTGAATCCATAATCTATTAATTCTGTGGCGAATGTGTTTTTAAGCGGCGAAAATTAAACCACTGCATTAAAGCACTTTTAGTGAAATCTGTATATTATACGAATAACAGTGTATTTGTAATTAAAATTTATGATGTAAGTTAACCTTACATTTCAATCTCATCGATTTGATTGGTTTTTTTTTTTTTCTGTTCCGTAAATTAACATTTTATTTTATTTATTATCTAATAACAAATTTTCATAAATATGACAATATTAAGCTTTAATTTATTACGAGGAGGTCATAATCGACTACTTAATTTAAAATCATGTATTCAGGTAAGTGTTAATTAGTTCTCAGGTGATACTGAACATCCCTCTACTGTGTCTAATTTTTAAAAATTTAGTTCTGTTGCGTTAATGAAATACTAATTGGATATACACTATCTGTGTAGATGTACGGGAACACTCTTGAATAAAAAATTATATCAATTACATTTAATTGATTAAAATTCTATTTCTTTCATCGTTCCCCAAATACCGGTCAATATATCTTTTATCAGTAATCGACAATTATGTAATTTCCAAACTTAAGAACTTCGCATGCATTTTACTTGATTGGAAGTATTACATTGAGTTGGTTTTCTAACGCTAATTTTTGATTTTAGGACCACTCTAAAGAATATTGGCACATTAATTCAATTGCTTTTGGTGTTTAAATTATTTGTTTATAAAACCAATTAGAAAATTATGCTATCACAGTTCAATACTAAATAAATGCACAATATTCAATTGTTAAAGTTTTTAATGATAACAACTTAGTTTAGATTTGATTGGCTTTGTGAATTTGGAATAATTTTAAAGTCAGCATATTGAACCTACCTATCATTTCAGTACAGTACCAAGCTATTAAAAAAATCACATATATTGTATGTGCTTAAAGCAATCAAAAAGTAATTTATTGCAAACCATTGCACAAAATATACTGTACTTCCATACCATTCTGACTTCTTTCGCTTGGCCAGAGGTCATCACAATTTCTATCTTAAATTAAGACTAAATATATAAAATATGTAATCTTTTAATTACTGAAATTATGAATACCGTTAAAAGTTGATAAAAAATGCCATCTAATTTTTGGTTTTAATTATTTTAGAATTATTCAACACATTCAAAATTTGCGGAACACAAAGCATTAGAAAAGATACGAAACATTGGTATATCGGCACACATTGATAGTGGTAAAACAACATTAACAGAACGCATTTTATTTTATACTGGACGTATATCCCAGATGCATGAAGTAAAAGGTAAAGATAATGTTGGTGCAACAATGGATTCAATGGAATTGGAACGTCAACGTGGCATAACAATTCAATCGGCCGCAACATACACACAATGGAAAGATTATAATATAAATATAATTGATACACCAGGTCATGTTGATTTTACCGTTGAAGTTGAACGTGCCCTACGAGTATTAGACGGTGCAATATTAGTACTTTGTTCCGTTGGTGGTGTACAAAGTCAAACACTTACTGTTAATAGACAAATGAAACGTTATAATGTACCATGTTTAGCGTTTATAAATAAATTGGATAGAACTGGTGCAAATCCGACACGTGTGCTTTCACAATTAAGATCAAAATTAAATCATAATGCTGCATTTATACAATTACCAATTGGATTGGAAAATAACTGTAAAGGTATAGTTGATTTGGTAACGAAGAAAGCAATTTATTTTGATGGTGAATTTGGTATCGATATACGCACCGATGATATACCAAAAGAAATGGAAGCCGAAGTAAAGGAACGGCATCAGGAACTGATCGAACATTTATCAAATGTTGATGAAAAATTCGGTGAATTATTTTTGGCAGAAAGTAAAATAACAGAAATGGATATAATTAGTGCAATAAGACGTGCATGTTTAAAGCGTGTATTCACACCAGTATTATTGGGAACAGCTTTAAAAAATAAAGGTATTCAACCATTACTGGATGCTGTATTGCATTACTTACCAAATCCCGGTGAAGTTGAAAATATTGCTTTCATAACAAAAGAGGAAAAAAATATGGAAAAAATTATATTAAATGGATCAAGAGATGGTAAAGCACCATTTGTTGGATTGGCATTTAAATTGGAAGCCGGTCGTTTCGGACAATTAACATATTTACGATGCTATCAGGGTGTATTGAAAAAAGGTGATAATATTTATAATGTACGTACAAATAAAAAGATACGTATTGCACGTTTGGTACGCCTTCATTCAAATCAAATGGAAGATGTTAATGAGGTGTATGCCGGTGATATTTTTGCATTATTTGGCGTTGATTGTGCCAGTGGTGATACATTTGTTACAAATTTGAAATTAAATTTATCAATGGAATCGATGTTTGTTCCCGAACCGGTTGTTTCAATGGCAATTAAACCTGTAAATTCCAAAGATCGTGATAATCTTGCAAAAGCTATTGCACGCTTTACAAAAGAGGATCCAACTTTTCATTTCAATTTCGATGCAGATGTTAAGGAAACACTTGTTTCTGGTATGGGTGAATTACATTTGGAAATTTATGCACAACGTATGGAACGTGAATATAATTGTCCAGTTATTTTGGGAAAGCCAAAGGTTGCTTTCCGTGAAACATTAGTTGCACCCTGTGAATTTGATTATTTCCATAAAAAACAATCTGGTGGTTCAGGACAGTATGCACGTGTTATTGGCATTATGGAACCACTACCATCCAATGAGAATACACATTTAGAATTTTCGGACGAAACAGTTGGTACTAATGTACCGAAACCATTTATACCAGGTGTTGAACGTGGATTTAGATTAATGGCTGAAAAGGGTTTGCTATCAGGTATGTTAGGTCTTTTTTCAGATAAATTTACCACCATCTTAATATACTTGAGGTTCTATTACTAACAGGTACAACTTTTAAATTGCCTTGAGTAATACATGTTGATTTTTCAGGATCAGGATGATCACCTTCACATTCTCATCCGGTTGTGTGTATTTTTCTGTACCTATATTCACTTGATCCAATTGCACTTTATTCGTTGATTTTACCGATTTTTGTGATTATTTCAATATTGTGTTTTGCAGAGAAATCATTGGATTATATGCCTGATACGTAGTTCGTTAATACCGAATTTCACAGTTTTATTTTGTTTCTAGTTAAATTGGGCTCTCGCGTACTTAGAACCCTGAAGCACATAAACGTGTTTAAAACACAAAATAACTTTTTATTTGCTCAACGATGCACGATCAGGAAACACATCTTCAAACAGAGGGTTCCACAGACGAAAATTACGCGACATAGTCGTGCCTCGAAATTCAAGCGTATGACCAAACGTAAATTCAACAAAGCTAGTCGTGTATTAAGTGGGAATACCCGAATATTAAGCATAATGCTGTAAATCTCGGCAGAACAATTGTCATAATAATATCTATAGAAGAGTCATATCGCCCCCATATTGCGCCTATACTGAAGAGAATCTATATGGCCGTTGATTTGTTCCTCAACTATAAGTCGAAAAGCTCGCCTCTGAATTCTGTCGAGAAAATCAAGGGTCGCTCTTATGTGAGAGTCGCACTCTATGTATGTCTTATATATAATGGCAATATGTTCATGATTGAAATATTTCTTACAACGACGCAGAAATCCATGATTTTTGCTTGCGTTTTTGGCGACACACAAGATGTGATCATTTCATATTAGTTTTGAATTGATTTGCGTTCGGAGAGAGTGCAGACGCGAAGAATTGCAACGCAAATTACCATCGAATTGTATAATTGGAAACGGAGTTTTTGACTTGTGTGACAAAAGACTCAACTTCGTCTTATATGAGATTTCTCCGTTCACAATAAGAAATTCAATTTAACTGTTAAGAGAATTGTCCATATCAGCGCAAAACGACCAGACCATGACCCCAGATGGCTTTTTGCCGCAATAGTAAGAATGATGCAAAGTGCTTGCTGTCAACAGCGTAGAGCTCATTAATGAAAATTAAAAATAGCGTAGATCTCAAGATATGATTTTAAAGTTATTGATTTTTTCCAAGACCTTGGATAATATTGAATAAATGGCCATCGGTCTGTAATTGGAAGGACCTGATTTTGAAACCAAATTTAATTAGTGGTGTCATTTACGGAAACGCGAAACGATTCATATGGTCGACAAAATATATTTATTTAGATTTTTCGCAAATCTTATCTACATTTTACTTGTGTTGTTAAATTCATTGTACCGTTTATATAATTTCAATAGGTCATCGACTGTCAGGAGTACGTTTCCGTTTATTAGATGGTGGACATCATATTGTTGATTCAAGTGAATTGGCATTTAATTTAGCCAGTCAAGGTGCTGTTAAGGAAGTATTTGAAAATGGTGCATGGCAAATATTAGAACCCATTATGTCTGTTGAAGTTATAGCACCTGATGAATATCAAGGTACTGTTATCGGTCAGCTTAATAAACGTAATGGTATTATAACGGGAACTGAGGGAACCGAAGGGTGGTTTACTGTGTATGCTGAAGTACCTCTAAATAATATGTTTGGTTACATTGGTGAGCTTAGGTATGTATTTTATTTATTAGAATAAATGAGAAAGAAAACGTTAAAAATGTTATATTAATTCCACCTTACCATTTTTTGTAATTTTTAGATCCAGTACCCAGGGTAAAGGTGAATATAGTATGGAATACAGTAGGTATTCTCCATGTCTACCAGCAGTACAAGAACAAATCATGTTAGAATATCAGCAATCACAAGGAATTGTTGCAACGGAAAAGAAGAAAAAGAAAAATTAAATGTTGGTTGGTGCTTTATTTTTTTTTTTGTTTGTTTTTACATTGTATATAATAGTTATATAATATTTAAATTAAGTTTTAAGGAAAAATAATTATTAATGTAAATTAATTAGAAAAAAAGAAATGAAATTTTAAAGGATAAATAACACGCTACAATTTTATGAAGATGTAACTCAGTTTTTATAATGTTGAGTAGGATATTATTTCTGTAAAAGCAGGGGGAAAAACATTTGTAATTAATTGAATATAAGAAATTGTCGAAATGGTCTTAAAATTAATGTGTGTTTTTTTTGTGATAAATACCTTTTTTGTTATTTCTAGAAGATTAAAACCTTTATGCACCCATGTGGTGTATAGGTTAAGATGATGTATGATGATATAACGCTACCAATTTTAAAACAATATTTATTTGAACAACAAATTTTATATTTAACTATGAAACTTTAGATTTACTGTACACATATACCAAAGATGAGCACTTAGTCGAAAGAAGCTAAAACATTATTTATAAACTTGATAATATACAAGACGGAACAAGAAATGTTGCACGTAGCATGTATTCTAATAAGCAATCAGAATATATGCTAGGATAATATAATTTCGTCGAAAACAAAGAATGGATAGTTACAACACATTTTTTTGCTATTATGAAAGGTGTAAAATATAATACAATTACATTCTTAACAATTTGCTTAAAAAATTCATATTGTTTGGCGGCTGTCTGAACTGTTGGCGCTAAATAGTTGGTGCCATACATTAAATCTACTACATTTTTAATTACATTTTTTGAACGTACTCAATTTCGGCCTATTGAAATCAGATATCAGATCATCTTGACATTTGACATCATAACACAAGTTTTTTTTAATGTTTTTTTATATTTTGTGTAAATTGTATAATATTAAAAAAATTGTTTTTCTAAATTCTAATTCTATAATTAATTAAGTTAAAAATACAAAAAAATGTCACAAAAAAGTGATAATATGTCCGAACAACTTGATGAAAAAGAAGTGCAGGAAATATTGAAGACTGGAACAGATTTACGTCAATATTCTCAGCAAATTGAAAAAGAATTAAAAGAAGTTGAAAATAAATCAATTGAAGATTATATTAAAGAAAGTCAAAATATTGCAAGTTTACATAATCAAATTGGGGCATGTGATTCTATATTGGAACGAATGGAATCAATGATGATGAATTTTCAGGTTAGAAACGATACTTTTTGGGGTAATTCTAGTTCACTTTATATAACTATACCTATTACTGATTAAGTGATTACTGACTAATTATGATGACATTTATTTTTCGACGTCACCATAGGACATGAATTGTGTATAGCAGCTTTCAATTCGTTATACATTATTAATACCTGTGGATACAAATATCCTTCAACTTACGATTAAAACTTTGTACAAAATAGTGCATCGTGTTTTCTAAGAAAAAATTAATGATATATCCATCATCATCATCATCTCGATCTTTACTTTACCTGACAACATAGGCTTCAACGGTCAACCGTTATTGTTGACGATCTGTGGTTAGTAGCATCACTTCTTTCAATCTAATTTCACTAATACTACTATCCGAATTAGTTGCAGCAGTGTATAGGCGATCCAATTCCACTTTCTTTGATTGACAAACCTGTTCATCTCATCGCGATCAACTAGTTTTCACAATTTTTTTTTACCTGATATTATGCCAATTTTAGGTATGTGCCTGAAGCACGCATTGCCGAAAACTTCAATTTGTGACACATTGTTGTTTGTTACCTTGCAAGTTTTGTAGCTATACAATTGTACCAATAAACAGTTAGTTTTAAAACTACGCAACTTCAGATTTTTTTTAAATTTGCGAAAGACAAGTTCATATTCAGTATTCCAGACGTTTGCTGAGTCGTTTGAATACTGAACTTTACATCTGATTCAACAGCACCATTGTTTGCTAGATAACTTCCTCTAATTCATCTATTTCTTCACTATTGATCGCAAGTGAAAATGTTTTAGTCGTACTAATCGTCATTAGTTTCGTTGTTGCAACATAAATTATTAGATCGACTTGTGAACTGTATTTCACAAGTTATTTCAAATTCATCCGCATATGTTTCACTATCTAAGAATTCCTGAATCGTATTGTACTTGTTATTCGATGAACTAGACTCTCAACAACCCGAATTTTGAGAATATTCTGGAGCTTGTTAAAGTAGTCAGTACATCTTTCTATAAAACATCCATTACTTGAGTTGAACGTTATGTTAAAGCAATCACAGTTCGGATAATTATCTTACGATGCGGTAAATTTTTCTCATGTTGTTTGAAATTACTAGGTATTGTGGCCGAACTGCATTATTCTAAGAAAAATCACGCTTACCAAGCCGTGGAATTTTACACAACCTCTTTGTCCAGTTTACCATATTTTGTCTTCTATTGGTTCATCGAATTGCAGCTGTAATTTTGTTTTATTATTTTCTTTTTCTCATTATTGGATTCTTCGTGTCATTACTAAGTAATTTCCATTTTTTCATTACTAATGAAACCAAACACGTTCTCATCAACTTGCCTCTATGCGGCAGTCAATATGTTCCAGTCTTGTCGTTCACTGTCATATACTAAAATAGTTTGTGAATCTTTGTCTCACCCTGGCCATAACGAAGTTCAACTATATTTATACGTTTGACAGTTCGATGTCTTTTGCTCTTTATATCTGCCATATATTTTAACTTAATCTGTCCAATTATTAAATAATAATCGTAATCTTATCAATGACAAAATTTAATATTTATATATTTTACGATGTGATTTAAAGGTATGATCGTAGCCATTTCGGTTCGAGGATTAGAGAACTTTCAAATGTTGCATTTAGTAACTAAGTTGCGATTGAATACAATTTTTATGAGAACGTCAATATTTTTCAATGAATTCAATTGACAAGTTATGTTATACAGCATAACCTATTACTGACACAACAATTTCATTTATTTCGATATAAGTCTTTGATGTTTAAAACCAATATAGTAAAAATCAAGTAATAATAAGCAATTTGCATAATATTTTCAGAGTGTTTTAAGTAATATCAGTACTGAAATAACAACTTTACAAAAGAAATCTGTATCAATGTCAGTACAATTGACAAATCGTCAATCAATAAAAGCACAATTATCTCAATTTATTGAAGATATGGCTTTACCAGAAGAGCTAATTACGTAAAAAATGATTTCAATTAAATAATTTAATATTATTTTAATTTAATAAATTTTCTTTTAGGACAATAATGGAAACACCTGTGACCGATAAAGAATTCCTTATGCAATTAAATCAATTGAATCATAAATTGAATTTAATTAAAGAGCTTAGTTTTAAAGAATCAAAATCAGTTGATGATGTGAAAGATGTTCTTGGTAAATTAAAAATTAAGGCAATGAGTAAAATACGAATCTATTTATTGGAACAAATTTATAAATTTCGTAAACCTATGACAAATTATCAGGTGCCACAAAATGCTATGTTAAAACATAAGTTTTTCTTTGAATTTATTTTATATAATGAACGTCAAGTTGCACAAGAAATTTGTGGTGAATATGTAGAGACAATGAGTAAAATCTATTATAGTTATTTTAAGGTTAGTATAAATTATTAGTTCAACAATCAATTAGACTAAATGAGACTAGAGTTATGCACATTTTCTACTCTATAAAATATAAAATATTTAGACAGTCATTTTCAAATACAGATGATGTACCGCTTTCATATCTTTTCAATAAACAAACAACCTTTTAAGATACCAAGTTATGCGGGTTTCACTTGTCGACTGGAAACCAATATCTGATAGCCACAGGCACAGCAAGATTCAAGAGTAATGTTAAAGATGTAAAAATTGTTTAAATTTACGCACCCACGAAACCAGTATCAATGCAAAGATACATTTTATAGTCAATTTTCACGAAGTTTTAAATGGATATTTGGAAAGCATTGGTAATTGCAAAAGTTTGCTCGAACAATATTAATTAGGAATCTGTAATAACTGTGTATAGTATGGGTGATAGGTTCAGAATGGTCAGTTTTTAGAGGATATGTGCAATAACCACAATTTTGTGATTGGTGGGAAAATGTTCAATCAATCCAAAACTTAATTTGGTTATCCCCTAACAGTCAACAAGCTACCTAGAAGATCATATAACAATTATTATTAAGCGGATGTACACTGTCCGGATGTTTATTATGATCACAGTGGCGGACACAGAATGTGTAGTGTCAATTTGATCTCATATGAAATACAGCAAATGGATAGGTGGCAACAGTACTTTAACAAATAGGTATGTCGTTCATGTTGATCAGACTGATGAGAGAAAGAAGGTCGGTTATACGAGGATTTCAAAATATCTAGAATAAGTCAAGTCTAGGTGAAATAAAAACCTTATTACAACATCTAAAATGCTAAAAGTGAACTTGAACATATAATTATTGGTCATCCGATAACTGATGGTCAAGGTGACAAAGAGCGGTAACTTGAGTATATGTGAGAATTGGCAAAGCATCACCTTACTGAACGTAATGCGAGCATTCGTAATAAACAGACTGGTCTCAGAGCTGGCATATCGTACCCATATCACATAAAGACATTAAGAATTATACTCTACTATCATACTGACTAGTCTATCTTGACTTTGCCGGCAACATATGTTGACACAACCGGAGACGGACATGCGACTGAAACTAAAGTGTCTAGTGATTTATAATTCACAGATAGATCTGCGTATATCTGTTTCAATGAAAGTAATGAAGCTTTGTTCGTTGATAGCATTAAGTGGATTATTCAAGACGAGTTAGAAAGTTTTCAAAATTTGAGAAGTTATTTGGCAAAAGGTGGTGATACTAAAAAAAATGTTAAAGCACGAATGTCGAAAAATAAGAGTGGCGAAAAATGGTCATTAAAGAGACTGGTACTAATGATAATATGTGAAGTGTGGTTGTTTGGATCAACTATGTTCAAGTGCGGTGTCAAGGTTAAGATGATGATGATAATGAGATCGTTTTAGAGTACATCATTTCTAATTGAACAATTTTTACGTATTTGCGTGAGACATCTCACATATGTGCTACATTTATTAATTTATTTCTTTATAATTCTCCATAACTCCAACTTTTTTTTTTTATTTTAGAGTTATTCTGCCCGTTTGGCAGCCCTAAAATTTGAAGAAGCTGTAACAAAAGATGATTTAATGGGTTTAGAAGATACAGCCAAACAAGGTATATTTACAAAAACAAGTGCATTAAAGAATAAAGGAACCGTTTTTACAATTGGTCAACGTGGTGATATTTTAAATCAACAATTGGAAGCACCAATATTAGTACCGCATGCACAACAAAAAACAAGAGTTAATATACATACTATTATTTGTTTATATTTAAATAATTTAATTTAATTTCCTTGTGTGTTTCCTTTAATTTTTCAGTACCCATATGAATCTTTATTTAGATCTGAACAATATGCATTAGTTGACAATGCATGTAGAGAATACTTATTTGGTACAGAATTTTTTATGGTACGGGGATCACATGCCCAAGATTTATTTAATCAAATTATGGGAAAAACATTGACATTATTAATTGTAAGTTAAATTAATTTAATATAATTATTTATTTATTTAATTTTATTTTTTCAATTTAGAAAAGTGTTGAAACGTATATTCAAGATTGTTATGACACAATTGCAATGTTTTTATGTGTTCAATTAATTTTACGATATCAATTAATGTGTCACAAACGTTGTGTACCAGCATTGGACAAGTATTAAATAAGAAAAAAAAAAAAACATAAGAACAAACTAAAATCTATTATTTATTTTAGATATTGGGATTCTTTACAGGCTGTTATTTGGCCAAGATTTGAACAAATATTTCGAATGAATATACAAAGTGTTCGTGATTGTGATCCAACAAAATTTAATAAAGAATTGGGTCCACATTATGTAAGTTTTTTTTTTTTTGTCATATTATTTTTATTAATTTTATTATCATCTTAATGTTCACTCCGCACAGGAACGGAGTTCATCAACATATAACCACCACTATTATTCACGACTTCTAATCACTGATACCGGTACTGGTAGCTTTACCAGACCACTCGTTCCAACTAGGGCCAGGACATCAACAATTTTAGGTTATATCGCGCTGCCGGTATATAAAGAATATATAGAACCCTGGTCAGACAGGCGCTAAAATTCCTATACTCAATCAGACACTTTGATAAACCCATCATCAGACGTTGTGGCAGAAGACCACTAAGATTTAGTGAATCGGTAAATCACAGAATTAAGCATCTACTATATTTTAAGTATTTAGAACACAATGAACGACTATGTGATAACAACGGCATTTTCTGATTCACTGCCAACAACGTTCCACTCCTGGATCTGGCTTGGTATATAACATTGAACAAAACTCGGGTAGAGACAAACATCACAATCTATGATCTAAATGGATTCATTTAATGAAATTTGTTTTGGCATGGTAACATCACAAGTGTCACTTATAGATCCGTAGCAAATCGACATTTTTCTCCGGTGGTCTGCTCTATTGGTGACATCACAACTGATCGACCTTGGTCGGGTCTCCGAGGGCATAGTGACACGCTTGGGTTTTGTTTCCTGTTTAACATCCCTGTTTTTATTGTCCTAACACGACAATCTCGACAAATCTTTATTATATTTATTTTTGGCCAAAAGATTATTAACATGGGCTTGTGACATACTATAAATTAATATAAACAGTCAAAAAATCACACATTATTCTTTAAATTTGTGTAATTTTATGAAACTAGCGTGAAATATTCATTAACTTATTGTTAATATCGTAAAACAATTTAAATATAAAATTAGCAACCCTGGTCTGAAAACAAAAAAGTTTAGTCAAAGTTTTTGTTTACGTCAAATATAGAACTGAGAAATAATGGTTATATTCCTGTTTGCCTGTTACACATTTAATTATTTTGAGATATTTAGTGAAGACGTAAACACGACTTTTGTATTATGAATTCGTAATACAATGGACAATATTTAATAACACACACACACACATATTTGTACATTGCAAATTATTGATTTGTTTTATTTCGAAATTATGATCGCCTGGTACGAGTGTTTAAATAATTTTCATGGGTTGTATGTTGGTGTGTGTTGTTGTTTCTTTATGATAATTTTAGTTTATATGTTTTTGGTCGCCTATTACGCGTTTGTTGATTTTAGGATATTTTGCTAAAACATGGAAAAGTTTTTTTTTCCTTTCAATGGATGATTATGGATTCCTAGTACAAAAAGCAATTTTCGTACACGTTACACGTTTGATGATTTTTGGATGTTTTGCTTGTACGTGAAAAAGTTTTTTTTTCATTAAAGATTATGAATTCCTAATATAACTAGGTTGATTGAATTGACGTTCGTTTCTAAATAGGTGCATTACACCTTTTGGAGGTGCAGTATGCATATGACCAGTCAACTCATTAGAGTTGACCATACAATTTACTATATCTAAAATAAAAAAAAAAATTGTAAGAAAATTATATTATTATTATTATTTTAGATAACACGTCGTTATGCTGAATTTTCGGCTGCAATTGTGGGCATTTCAGAACATTTTCCAAATGAATTAGTAAGTCGTTTATTATTGGAATTACAAAATGAAGTTGAGTGTTTTATATTAAGAATGGCTGCAATATTTCATACAAGAAAAGAGCAATTAATTTATCTTATTAATAATTATGATTTGGTATTGGGTATATTAATGGAACATACCAGAGATAATTCAAAAGAGGCAGAAGCATTTCGTGAACAATTGACAGCACGTAGTACCGAATATGTTGAAGAAATATTAGCACCACATTTTGGCGGTATTATTCAATTTATTAAAGATTGTGAATTAATGATTGCAAAAGATCAGGTAAGCGATATACAATTTTGTTAATAAACAATTAATTTAAGTAGAATAGTATTTTGTATTTATTGCTATTTATTATTTCAAAAGATGGACGAATTTCAGAAACAGGAACGTCGTTCACTAGCGTTAGTTTCAAATTTCTCGGCTAATTGGAAAAAATCATTAGAAGAATTAAATCGTGAAGTATTACTATCATTTCCATCCTTAGTTACCGGTTCATCGTTATTACAATTAGCATTAGCTAGTCTTGTACAATATTATCACAGATTTCAGAAATTGTTAACGCCAAACGTACGAAAAGAATTAACAAATACACATGTAATTATGGTCGAAATTAAAAAGTATAAAAGTAATTATTAAATTTTAAATTATATAAACTATTAAATTTTTTTGTTTTTCTTTTAATTAAGAGTATATTTTTCATGTTGTATGTATTTAATTTATTTAATATAGAATTTAATTTTCGTTTATGTAAAAAACATGTTTTTTATATTTTGAATTTTTTATTTGTTACAAATTAGTGTAGTTTTCTAATTTTGAAGATATGTAACAGGCGAGTATAACTTTAAGCACGAATTAGTTTAAACGGTTTTACGTAAATAGACTAGGTGGTAAAATATATGATGAAGGATAGCATAACTTGAAGCACGTATATTCTTTGGACGATTACAAATATGGGCTCGGTGTCTAGACGAAAAATAAAAACGACGTAATTAATTCTTCATATAAACATCACCTATGACATCTATTAGGCATTAAGTTATGTATTCCTGGTGCAAGTATTCAAAGTTAATGCTTACTTTCTTAATTTTGAAGATCTGTAACAGGAGAGCATAACTTCTAGCACGTATAGTTTTTGGACAAAAATCAAAATATCTCGTGAATTCATCATATAAACATCAATTAGGCGTACATTAATGAATTCCTGGTGCAAGTATTCAAAATTTACGAAAAATCAATGTTTATTTTCATAATTTTGAAGATATGTAATAGGAGAGCATAACTTTAATCACGCATAGTTTTTAGACAAAATTTTGAATATCTCGTGAACGGTTACAAATATAGACTCTGTGCCAAGTCGAAGAATAAAAACTACGCCTGAATTCACAGTAATACCACGAGTTTTTACGATTTTTTAAACTGATTGTTGCATTTAAATATTTGGCATATGAGTATAAAATGTAGTAGGCATTAGTACGTGTTTTACCGTTTACAGCATGTCCCTATTTCTAACCGTTTACAAGACATTGCAATTTTTGTTTCTGATGAAAAATGTTGGTACATTTCATAGGTTTATCGGTTAGTATCAGGACTTGATAATCTTCAGAAGGTCAATTTTATGTCAATTGCAAATATCTCGGAAACGGTTATAGATAGAGTTTTCGTGTCTAAGGATGAAATATGTAGAAAGCCGTTGCGCATAAATGGCAATTAAAAGCGATGCTAAACTCACAGTAATATCACGAGTTTTTAGACTAATTGTTGTAGCTGTATATTTGACATATGAGTATATAATATAGTAGGCATTGGTACGTATTTTACCGTTTACAAAATGTGACTATTTCCAGTCGATTACGAGACATTGGTACATTTTATAGGTTTGTAGAATTGTATCAGGACTTCAAAATCTTCAGAAGGTCAGTTTTATTTAAATTGCGAATATCTGGGATGACATATGCAGAAAGTCGTTGTGCATCTTTGGAAATTAAAAGCGATGCTGAACTAACAGCAATATCACAAGTTTTTTTCGATTTTTTAGACTAATGTTGCAACTGAATATTTGGCAAATTAAAGAAAATCGTTACTATTGTACTGATTTGAGAAGCTTAGAAGCTTGACAAATAACATAGTGTCTGGTCAAATACAGTATCAAATGCGAATTTGTGTAGACTGTCAGATCCTTATGATGCAATAGTGCTAATAATTAATTCTCTGGTAATTTTAATAACATTACTAAATAATTATTTATTTTTGGAAGTGTTAAATTAAATTACGTCATTTATATCTATAATAAAAACACTTTTTCTTATCAATTATTCAAAATTACTTTATTTTGATATTATCTTATTATACACCTTCATACGATTACAATATAGGAATAAAAAAATATGGTTTTTATTATATTTTAATTTACCGAGGACACTTGTGCAAACAAATCATAATATAATTTATAATAAAGCAGGAAGAAAATTTAATAAACGTTTTTTTCGTATTTATTTGTAATTTTCTAAAAAGTTTATAATTAAATTATTTATTAGAGAACACAATCAATGGTAAAATCTAAGAAAAGGAAAAAAAAAACATTAAACATAATATAATAAATCTTAAACTAGAAAAATTATCA
>JANSTX010046973.1:0-12081 GCA_027564355.1 Penthetria funebris | reverse complement strand
AATATATATATATATATATATAAATTTGTGAGTGTTTTTCGTTTTTAAAATGTAAAGAAATTATTTTTTTTTTTTAATTTGGTTTCTCAATGACCTTGAGTTAAACGGGTTGATTTCGTTTTTGATGGCGTTTTCTTTTCCTAAAACGTTTTAAAAAAAAATTTTTTTTTTTTTATTTTGTCATATTCAAGTAAAGAAGTAGACGTGGCGCTAGAGGATGCCAATATAATTTTTAGAAAATTGCTCCGATTAAAAGATTTTTATTATTTTGTATTATCAGTTGTTAATTTTATCTATAAATAAGCATAGTAAAATTAAATTTTTGATTTTGAATTAAAATTCCATAAATTAGCATTCTTTAAACAATTTTGTTCTATTATATGATAATGTGAAAGGTAAGATCTTAACATAACCATGTATACATTAAGACAAATAGTTAATGGTGTTTTTTTTTTATTTGTATTCTTTTGCTAAATTACTTCCAACTGATATGAAAAGAAAACGTTTTCTGAATTTGTCGTTCAGTAAATGTATTCAATAATTTAAATTTTCTTAAATATTTTTGTTCACTATTTAATATTGTTTTCAACATTAGTATATAATATAAAATATAGTAAAACAAATCGCTTTAATAAGTCATACAATAAATAGTTGAGAATTTAACAAATCATTTTAAAAAAAAAAAAAAATATTTTTATCAAAAAGAATTATTTAATTTCTAAGATTCTTAGCCCATAACAGTTTTAATATCTTTTGCTTTAACCGAAACATATATCTAACCTTAAACTTGACCGATGTGTTTCAAACAAATTTAAGGTTAAAATTTTAAGAATAAAATGGTGTTATTTTGAGTGTTAATAGTCGAAACAGAACCGTCGTATGTTTAATATTAAATATTAGTCCTTTTTATTGATGTGAACTGTTTTTTTTTTTTTTTTTTGTTTTTATTTTATTTTCATCTTAATAACACTTGTTTCTGTAATCATTTTTTCTGTTTCAACAGCAAAATATTATCTAATAATTACAAATAGAAATTATATACTAGAATATTGGAAATAGAACTCACATTTCGTTTGTGTTTTTGAATTTTGACAATTTTTTAAGAAAAATTATTGTTGTCACATTTCAGATGGATATCAACACTTGTGTTATCTGTCACATTACATTAAATTTATAATAATTCGCTTGAACAGCGTTTTTGTGTCCTGCTATATCTATGTGAGCATCCTTACAATTGTTAAGAATAAACTTCTATTCACAATATACAAATAAATTGACATTTACTATAGAAACACAAATGGTTGGTTGCAGTGGCGAATCCGACTAAGTTAACAAAGGATCCCAATTAGCACTTTGGTTTCCTTTTCGTTTACATTGTTTACACCGAATTTTACCGCATTGTTTTCCACCAGTTAATGTCACGCGAGAAGTACCACGGATCTGACCATGTACCGACGGAATCACCTTAGAAGTGCCTCCATTTTACCTCGCCCATACTCGGAGCAACTAATACGGGAGGATAAATAAAAGAAATATATATAACAATATTTAAATGGCAGGCACATTATAATTTAATCAATCTCAATATGATACCCTCAGACATGAAATGGAAACTTACATCATCGAAAAAAAAAATTAATAATTCTCTTATTGTACAGACAATAAAAAAAAAATTTATGCTAGTTTTCGATTTTTATTAAAACATATTTCAATAATACTGCTTAGACCTATAAAAGTATTAACAATTTTCTATCGGTCGTATTTGAGTTTCTTAATGATAGAAGATTTGAACTAAATATCTAATTTTAATGTCATGGCACTATAATATTTGTTTTTAAAATGTGAAAATTATTTAAATTTTATCTCAGACCTTTTAGTGAAAAAAAAAAAAATTAATATGTGGCACACAATTTAATATTTATCTTTGTATATTTTTTATTAGACAGTTCAAATGCAACATTATCGACTTTATCAGCTGATGCCCCTGAGTTTGTTCCAACGATTAAACCTCCAATAGTTTTTTCAGAGGGACCTTCGCAAAATATTATTCTTCATCAGCAACTGCAACAGCAGCAACAACAGCAACAACAACAACAACAACAACAACAACATTATCGACAAAACAATAATCAATCAATTTATCAACAGCATCAAAATCAAGAACATCACAATAATCATATTCATAGCCATAATAATCATCATCAACAGCAGCAGCAACAACATCATCATCATCATCATCATCAACAACAACAACAACATCATTTGCATCATCAACAACAATTGCAACAACAACAACAACATCATAATCATAACAATCATCATCATAATCATACACCAACAGCACGACGTTCTAAACACTACTTACAAGATCGCTTACAAAATACAACTGGTAGAGATCCAGCATCTCCACAACAACAAATTCAACCAACAATGATTGATGTAAATCACCAACAACAATTCGATTCAAATAATATTAATGAAGATCATTCGGAAGTATAATAAAGATTAAATTTGTTTTTTCATTTTTTTTTTATTGTTTTTTTTTTTTTTTTTGTATCTAGTCCGAAGGAGAATCGCATGCATTGAATTTTCTGGAAGAAGTTATGAAAAAAATTAATGCCGATCCTGGTAAATTTGAAAGTTACCAGAAAGAGTTGACTAATATTTACTTAGAATTTACGCAAAGTTCTTTTGTATTGAGTAATGCTATTGAATTGATTTTTAATCAGGTACATTTTTTCACTGATTTATAAATAATTAATTAATCAAATTTGTATGTGAGGATTAATTAATATTAAAATTTTAATTAATTTGTGTATATATTTTACTTTAATTTTTTTTTTGTTTGTATAATATAATATAGGCAATTAACGAACCAAATTTTCGATATATGGGAGCAAAAATATGTCGTCTATTAGATGCAATTGATCCATCACATAACAGTACATTTAGGAAATTACTTTGTTTGAAAATGATTGACCATCAAAATGAGATTTATAATTCGAATGCAACAAATACTGACTCACATAAAATACGCGGAACAACTCTATTTCTGGCCGAACTTTACATGCAACTACAGAATGTAAAATTAAAATATAATTTTTTATATTAATTTTTTCAGTTTTTTTTTTTTTTGTTTTCAATTATTGTGGTTTTTTATTATTAATCTTTTTTTTTTAGGACGGTTCAAGAATTTTGGCCATAGCACAAAGTATTTGTGATTCTATTTTTATTTTACTAACGAAGACAACACCCGAAAATATAAAATGTGTTTGTCAAACATTGAAGGTAAGAATTGTTAACCAAAAAAAAAATTCAAATTGATTTATTCTATAAAAATCTCATTCTTAATCTAATCAGTATATTATGTAATTGTATAATATGGAATAATTCAAATCTAACATAAATGCCTAATTAACATTAATATTTTTTTTTGTATATTTAGTTATGCGGTTATGAACTTGAACTTGACTTTGCAAAAGAATCTGAAGAAATTTTTAACCAACTTGTTAAGCAAAATAATACTGTAGACAATTCAACACAAAGATTTTTAAATTCGGTGGTTGAATTGAAGGAAAATAGATGGGGTCGTAACGAAACTATTGGTAAGTCCTGACAGTTTATATAGAAAATAAAAATAATTTTTTTTTTATTATTGTAAAAATTTAAAGGTTTGGCTCCTGAAATTTTGGATACGACGCAAAATTTTAGTAATGAACCTGTAATGTATGGGCCAGATGGTAAGATTTTAACTGAAGAAGAAACTTCATTCCTATCGAATATTCCTGTGGAAGATTTCGATTTTGATGAGTAAGTAACATATTATGTTTTAAATTTATATTATTTTACACTACTAATGTGTACACTATGCCATACCTTATAATAATGTGCTTATGTACATTAAGTTAAAATATATTGCTCGTTAATGTGTACCCCTGTTTTCGGAGCAACACGCCATGATTCCATATTGTGTTTGTCGAATTTTGTTGTGTACAATGTGTAATAAAGTTTCCATAGTATAGTACCCAAATCTTGACTGGATTCTGCACCAATGTTAATATTTTATTGATTTATATTTTATTTTGTTTACAATGTTACAGCGGTGATCCAGATGATTTAGTAGATCCTGAACAAGAAATGGATCCAGAAATTCAAATGGCATTTAAGGATTTTGTCAAAAATCAACAAAAATTTTAAGTAAAATAATAACATAAATTATTAAAAATTTTATTGTAAATAAAAACTAAGCAAAAAAAAAAAATCAACTCTACAGAAAACAAGACTTGAAAAGAAAAGAAATTAAACTAACGAATTTTAAGCGCTTTGATTTGTTTTAAAAAAAATATATGAAAGAATTAAGAAAGAATAGATATTAAAGATCTTTACAAAATTGCAGCACAATAGGCCTTTAAGAAATATATATTTTATTGGTTCAAATATTATTCAGTCCAAAATACGGCGAATAAAGTGGAATGTTGAAAGATGATTATAACATAATTTTCTTTATTTTATTTTTTACATTGAAAATGGGTTTATTTTATTATAAGAACAAAAAAAAAAAACAAAAACAATATTATTGTACAATTATTTTACCGTCAATTCATCTATTATTTTCAAGATATGCTTTTTTTTTATTTTTGATCAATATTTTTATTTTGTTGATCTTCTAAAGTGAAGAAATAAATACATTATAAAAGTGCATTTTTAGCAAAAAAAACTCTTTTTTTTTTACCTGTCAAACGAAACCATGTGTAGGGTAGTTCTCATCAGTACAGTAATTATTTTTCTTTCTGCTGGGTAATTACTGTACCGATGCGAACTACTAGTTGGAAACCACAGTTCATCATCTTAGAATTGCGGTGCTTTGATTGATACCTATTTATCATAAATAATTATTATACGGTCGTTTCAAATTCAAATAATTATAATTCAATTAAATGTTTCTGTTCCATATGTTATTAAAATGCGAATAAAATATATAAAATGTGAATATCTTGGCAACGGTTATAGATATCGTTTTCTTGCCTGAGGATGAAATATGTAGAAAGTCGTTGTTTTCAATTAAAAGCGATCCTTGTAATAGTATGAGTTTCGATGTGATTTTTTAGACTGCAGAATATCTGGCATATGTGTAAAAAATGTAGTAGGCATTACTACGTACTATACCGTTTACACCATGTCTCTTATCTCCAACCGTTTAAGAGAACTTGCAAATTTTATTTTATGAAAAACGTTGATATATTTCACAAGTTTATGGATTTGTATTAGGAAATCATAATCTTTAGAAGATGTATTTTATTTAAAATGCAAATATATATCTGGCACATGTGTATAAAATGTAGTAGACATTACTATGTATTTTACCGTTTAACCCATGTCTCTATCTCCAACCGTTTACAGGAAATTGCATTTTTTTTTTTTATGAACAATGTTGAACAGGTTTGTGGTTTGTATTAGGAGCTCATAATCTTTAAATGTATTTTATTTAAAATACAAATAATTTTAATTTATTGTTCGCGATCACCTTCCATTTTAAATATATCGGAATTTAATTCGATATGTGCTTAATGAATATTGTACATCCATGATTACTTATTTTGTTGAATCTCATATTTTTGGTAATTCTTTACTTGTCATAGTCTAATTATATACAAAAAAAAAATTGTATTCTCACATCGTCCCAATAGTAAATTCAGTGTTAAAAGTTTGATTTCTAAAATCTGCGTTTAAATATCATTTACTGCGAGTATATGATTAATTCATTCAGCATCAATAATGTTTAGTTGTGCAGACATTAGAGAACGTACATCACTTTATATTACCAAATTCAAATTAACAAACTCTTCTTGTCGCCATCTTGCAAAATCACTCTTCAAATTTCGATCAATTGTAAATTATGCTGACTTAATTTCTTATCGGTAAATTACACAAGTGCCAATATCATATTATGTTACATCAGTTGAATCTATACAAGTTAAGAAGTGCACAGGGCGGAATTGCGATGTTAATTTGTCGTTATAACTGTGGATGTGCTGACGAATAGGGTGACCGGATATCATCGCGGTTGCTCAACAAATCTTTAACACAGTGTTAGAAATATTGTGTGATCGAGATTAAAAAGTTAATGTAGATGTCGTGTTTGTCGACTGATTGAAAAAATATCTCAACAACAAATTAAGTTGCTCTTGGATTTATGCACCACTTTACTGAAATATTCAAGTGTATAGCCAGATAATTATAATTGATCCTATAATTTTCAATTGGTAAATTGCAATTACAGTTGTTTGAGTAAATATTTGAAATTGTGTGGAGGCAAATATAGGTTGAGCAACCTCGATGATAGTAGGTAACTACATTCGTCACTAATTATGTTACATTCGATTCTCATGTTATTCTTACATGTTTGTTGTAGGTGCAGTAACAGAAGTACGTTTTTTTATCAGTCAAAAATAATTAAGTAAAAAAAAATATATTTAAAAAAATACAATACTCTTTCTTTTATTTATTTGTAAAATATCATGTTTCAGCACTTTTATTAAATTGTTCAATTAAATCGTCCGGAATTTGTATCGCTTTTAAATTATCTTCAGCAATCTCATCTTCAGTTCTGAAATGGTAAAAAATGTAAAATTAATAAAAAAAAAAACCATCAAATTAATTTATTAAAAACCTTATTAAAATATCAACAACATTTTCACATGCCAATAATGTTAAAGGATCACCACTATCTGACATTTCAAATTTATGTAGTTCTCGAAGTATTTCGTAAGTGCCATTAGATCTTAAATATTCTCTAGATTTTCTTGTCGCACATAGTTGTAATAATATTTCCAGTAACATTTTTCGTAAATCTGGATCTGCTTCCCGCTTCTTAGTATAATCCAAATACTAAGAATTTATCATAAGAGAAATATAACAATAATAACAAATAATAATAACAAAAAAATATGTTTAATTAGTTATTATTCACTAATATTTCATTCTGTCTGTCTCAATACTATTTTTAATACTGATATCCGAATCTGAAAATCAAAAAATCATAATCTACTGATTACAAAAAGATAAAGATTGTTGTACCCGATCAATATTGTAGCAGTAACTCGATTGTTACCGACAATTTACATTATCAGTTTTTATATTAAAGTATGTGCATATATATTAAAATGGTACACGATTTAGGCAACACATACTTTCGTTTCAACACTATATATATTCTCACATTTTCGTTAGATTCTTATTTGTCGACAGAAAAAAATTAATTCTAATTAACGCAAGCCATATTCCACTTGATTTAAGTAAACGAAACATATACATAAAACAAAACACACAAACCTGTATTTGAAGTGGAAATTTATCATTTTCTATTTCAGTATATTCTTCTGGTCCAGCTAATGGATACAAAATATAAGTTAAAATATCGATATCAGTTCTAAGTAAAAATTGATGAGCTGATGTATCAAAGCAAATATTTCTGACTAGACCTGGTAAAACAAAAATAATAAATACTTATAAACAAACATAACTGATGACCACCTATCCTTATAATAATACCTATAATTCCTCCGCGTCTAATTTCACTTTCTTTATAATGTATAAAAGGCAATAAACGTGGCAATAAATTTAGTGATGGATCCAAAAATATTTGACGTATTATTGAACTTTGAGACAAATTACTAAAGATAGGACCTACCATATAATAATTAATTTATATTAAGTTTTATTAATTCTTGAACAGCAAACAGAACAATTTACCTAAATAATTTAGATGACAATTCTTTTTATTATGATTGATAACTATGAATATCAATACAAATTGATTGAGAAATGTTTCCATACCAAACGATACTTTATGCACTTCTTCAATTAAATTCTTTGGTCTGGTTATGTTACTTAAAACCATTGACCATGCATCGGCTAGAGCACAATTTTCGTCAATTATTAATTTAATGGATGTTTCAATTAAATACGGTACCTAAAATTTGCTTTATTTTATTAATAATTTAATTTTGATATTATTAATTAGATTGTTGGTAATAGTATCCGCATACAATACCACTGTATATATAAATAAATCTTATAATTGTATCATACACATATTAACTACATGCAAAATATTCGTTTCTATTCCTTGTTTCCTCCAAAAGTAACCGATTTATCTTCCTTATTACGATTTAGCAAATGTTAAATTATAATTACAAAAAAAAAAAAAAACATTACATATTTTTTACTTACTTCTTTCAATATAATTGATGCTCCTTCTGATTCTGCAGTTAAATTAATAAGACATAAAACAGATTCTTTAGCTATGGTCTCTGCATTATCAGATGATAATTTAACAAGACGTTTTATTATTTCAGGATGATCAAAAATTATTTTTTTTCCATCTAATGTTGCAGTTAAACCTTAAATTAATTTGTGTTACTATAATTCTTTTGGGCAATTTGATTTATTAAAACAAAAAATAAAAATTGAATTTATGATGATTCAGTTGTTCGATCAGTACAATATGTTAGTAGCTAACTTTTTAACAATAACTGAAAAACTGTAACGTTTAAATGTTTTAATTCAAGTACAATACAAGTTAATTATTTAGTTAGGGTTTTCATAAAGTTATTAGAAAATATATTTTACGTTATATATGTACTCGTGCCTATTTACTATTAACAGTGATTCAAGTATTTGGAATCACTCACTTGATTTTGATAGTAGTAACCAGGAAATCCTGTCAATAAAGAAATCTTAGCTACTGGCTTTATTACCAATAAAACTATAACTTAACACATGTATGGCTCACACGAAACAGATCGTTAAGCCTAATGAATGTTAAATAAATGTTTCAATTTCGGCCACGACAAACACGCTAATATAATATTTAAGAGTAAAGGTTTTATTTTTTAATTTCAATCAAATAAATCAAATATGTGCGTCTATAAATATTATAGTACTGCATATATTCAAGAAAACTTCATCCCAAAACACAATAGGGCAAATCCTCATTGTATCTGGCAATGACAATTAATGTACAATTAGTACATTAATACATTTGTGTATCGCAGATAGAACTATAATATACATTTAAAGCATGATATGTCAATATATTGACTATTAACCCAATAGATTGATTAATTTAATTCCAATTCAAATATCAATGAAAGAGGTAGAGCGAATTATCTTACAAAACTATAATAACTAATTTTAAAATTTACATTCAATCAATTCTAATATTATATTGATTGAAAAATATTACCTAATATTACCTAATATATTTGAAACTGCAACAGATTTAAGATCCAAACGTACATTTGTATCCAGGAAACATATAATTTCACTTAAACTCATTTTTGAAAGTCTTCTTAACTAAAGTCAAATATTTATAAATTCACTATTAACTAAACTAAATAAAAAACTGTATCCCTATAAAATCCAAATTTACAAACAAAATATATAGTCTTGCTAGTAATAAATAATGTTATGTAGTCAAAATTTCCAAAACGACGGTTTTTCTACGGACATAATAGAATTGTGCCACTAAAATTTGGTTTTTTTAAATATAAAGAATACACGACTTAGATTATCAGACAACAAATAACGAGCAACAATAATTATGTAAAATTACTTAGCTAAAAATTAGCAATCTTTGTAATATAATCGTCGTAAAAATACTGGCAGAATCTCAATTACCACATCAATGACGGTGACATACTTGCTATGCCATTGACTATTATTATTAAAACATTGCTTCTGAAAGAAAATTTAAATCGATTCATTTTTTGGCTTTAGCTTGTAAATACCAATAATATACATTAGGTTATTTGTTTGTCTTATTATGAATATAGCTAAAAAAAAGTATCACCAGAGGTGATACTATTCATGTTCTCGAGACCAAATCAATACCAAAATTGATCTTGGTCAAATTTACAATTTGTCTAAAACTGACTATATTATGGCATGTGACGCTAATGACAAACAAATATAAATACTGAACATTATACAATTTGAATCTGGTTTCCTCACATATACATGGAATATAATAAAATAACAATGCAATTCAGTTTTTTCCCAATTGATGATTAATCCATCAGTCATCGGTTAATAATAATTGACCAATTTTATTTTTAAATGGAATGGTACATTAGTGAGATAAGAATACATTAAACAAACAAAAAAACATCAGACATTCTACACCACCCCTTTTTTGTTACAATTACTTATTAGAATTGATATAATAGTTGATGATAGTGCCTAAAGATAAGTTCAATTAACAAATTTTACGTCCCTGATTGAATTTCAAAATTTAAATATACCTATGTTATAGCAAAGACACTTCTTCTAGAAATACTCGTAATATTGCACGATAATGTAGATATTTTTTTTTTTGTACAATGAACAATAAAATAAAATCAAATTTAAATTATTAATTATTATATTCATTATAAACTTTTCCAGATGTTACATATTTCCTAACCACAACAAAAGTCAAAGACACGTGTGTTGACAGTTTATTATTTAGTTCCACAGTATTGCCAGATACTGTGGCCATCTATACACTTATTTATAAAGTGCTGTAACGTCAAAAAAAAAATTCAAATTCTGTCAATAGTAAAACGAAATTTGTAACTCCGTTTGATATCAATGTTTTTACAGAGGTTTAATTATTTGTGGTACACAGTTATTCGCATACTAATCATTATACAGATGAATCATAACAAATGAATATTATAGTGTTGTTGGTGATGAATCTAAATAATTATGATTATTTGCAGGTAATGATTTATTATAATGTTTGCTATTTTAGCAGCATTTTTAATCATTCTTTCAACATATACAACGTGCACGCTACAGTCCTAATAATATGTTTATTGTAACATATGGAGAAATCTGTTATTATAAATATATTATTTGTAGTAATGACATTAATTACCTTTTCTAGACTAACAATATATAATGATTTCATGTTGTATTCTATTTTAATCTATCACACGCGGACAAGCAGGTTCAAAAGGAAATAATGTCATAGATGTGACAATAGCATTTCAGGTTTTAATCTAAAACAACAAATTTCAAATGTCAAACTATATGGAGGGTTTTATTTATAAAATATAATGGTTTAATATCTAATAGTTTAATGAATATATCAGTCATTTGTAGCCCATTTGAATCCACTATTAAACGTTATGGTCTACTTCTTAAATTGTTCCCAATGAACTAAATTTGAAATTTAAAGGTGAAATAGATAAAACTTCATAGTTGTTCGATGCGGATTGACAAATTTATGAAAATTACTATATGTACAGTAGCAGATATATATGCATTGGATTATGAATGGAGTGATATCGACAATATAAATATAGGCTGCTCAGTCTATATTTACCTTTTTTCGATACCACCGGAAACACAAGGTATATGTTTGAAAAAAAAATATAGCTATTTGTGGACTTGGTAAATACTCATCTCACAAACAAACTCAGTAGTTGTAAATATACACAATACGCTCTACAGAATTATTTAAATGTATGGCAAATTAACGTTGTAATGCATGTCGCCCGATGCGCCCATAAGGTGTAAATATTAATATGATTATATGGTGAGTATATATTTATTGACAACGTATATATTCACTATTCATGTAGTTGTAAGTTTATATAAATAAAGCGATGTTAGAAACATGATTACAACCAGGAAATGTCCCCTCGTAGATTTCGGCTTGTTTCATTTTTTTTTTTTTTCGAATAATAATATGATATCTGCCGCGGCATGTACGCACTAAGTGTTAAATAATAGGGTAACGGGCTATAAAATAACCCTAAATAACTTCAAAACGAAGTATATATATAGATAGGAAATGCAAACATTTTTATAGATACTTTGCCTACTTTCGTAATCTCGATAATAATAATATAAATATAAAATTCATTTTGGTTGAGGCAGAGAATTATTGAAGTAGTTTTTTTTTATCAATTATGATAAAAAATCAACATTCAATAATTTTACTATATAAATTTGAATGACTAATGCTATAAAACTTGTAATAAAACAAATAAAATGAATATTATGTGTATAATGTATATTTAAAATTAAATA
>JANSTX010046962.1:0-12083 GCA_027564355.1 Penthetria funebris | reverse complement strand
GTGAATCAATATGTATTCACATTTTATTATGCCAAATAATAACGTCTTCAAAAGAAAATATTAATTTCTTTCAAGAAATTTGTTTCCTCAGCAGGATATTTGCTTCTATCTTTGTTAAACTAGATTGGATAAATATTGTTTTGATGTACAAGTTTTTGTATTTAAATTGTATATTTTTTGTAGTATGATATCAAGGTAAATTATGTATGAACATCAAGAGATAAAATTTATATTTATACAGGATCAATATAGTAATCCATAGATTGTATGTAGTGGAACAAACTGCATATTTGGAATATGGTTACACCCGAAAGGGCGCGGACAATCAACGGTCATGTTGGAGGGTCTCTGGGGTTAGTGTGTGGCAGCAGTTATCATTCAAATCCAGAGTTCAATGATAACATTAAGACATAGCGAGTATATGGCGCTATTAAATAACCACAGCCAACGTGTCAGATTGCCGAACATGATCGGCAATACAAATGAGTTATTTAGCTCACGACAACTAGAAGCAGGAAACGGCTTCAAATATCTCGATGTCGGAAGGAGATTAATTTAGCCTCCTTAATTAATACCGCTCAATTTAACATCGGATAATGGCATGTTTTTACACAATATCGACTCGGTACGAACACGGACAAAACAAAAATGGAAAAAGAATATATTGCGATTCGCTTGCTGGAACATAACATCGTTCAATAATAAAGACCAAGAACTGTTAATAGAAATGAAACACTAATAAGATTGATTTTTGTGCCTTATCCGAAACGAGAAAGAAAGGAAAAGGCACAAATAAATGCAATGATTAAGTTCTCATATATAGTGGCAAGGATAAGGACCAAATGGCTCTTTCGGGTGTTAGTTTACTGTTGCATCATGGATTTGAACAGAAGATACGTAATACATAAAATACCCAAGTGATAGATTACTTACACTATCTTTCAAATTCTGTAATAATTTATTGTATATGGTCTGTATTTATACACTTATATTGGATCAGTAGTCAGCCATCTAAAGCCAAAATAATAATTATGGGTGATAATGGTTGCTAAGGTGGTATATTCTGTATAAAATAGCGTGAAACAAATCAAGGATTGGCTTTTCTGCTAACAATGAACTTCGAATTAACAATACCTTTTCTTACATAAATATCAGCAAAAATATACTTGGTATAACATCAGAGAACAGATTACAACCTAAAATCTTGAACAATTCCATTAACGATGAAGATAACGTCGAAGAGGCATGGTGCAAGTTAATAGAAAATATTAATAAGCGGTTGAGTGAGGATTTTGACAACGCAAAAACGGCAGACGTACCTAAAATACAGAAGCATTAAATCTCCGGCAGTCTGAATGCGAAAATAATGCAAATTGAAAAAAAAATACTGGAACGTGATTTGTATGGTGAACAAAAAAAAATTTGCAACTTTCTCAGAAATAGAAACAAACCTGTAAATGAATATTTTCAAAATTCATCAGAATTCCGCTGAGCTTCCGTTACTTGGGTGCAGAAACAACCAGTTTTCTGGGGACGCCTTCGTGACGTCATTTGGAGAAACAAGTTCATATTGCTAGAAAGCAAAGTACCAATTTATAAAACATGCGTAAAACCCATTTTAACGTATCCATTGAAAACTCGGTCTATGACATAACGTACGTTCGTATTTGGCTTCAAGTTTTTCGATCCGATGGGATTCGTTGCTATTCCCGACGAAGCATTTTTTTATTATTATCTTAGCTTCAAAAATATGCCATACGGAAAGCGGAGGTGATTTTGTAATTTTTTTTATACTAGGGACGTTCATAGAATGCTGTCGAGTTCTGTTGAATTATCCGACTGTTGAAACCAAATTTTTTGTGTGTTCAGAGGATCAACAGCATTCTGACGTCGATTTTCTGTCGATGTATGTAATTTTTTTAATACCGCGTCTATGAAGTCTAGCGACAATATAATCCTAATGTTTGAAAAACAATTGAAACGTATAATTGGTGTCCAATTATTGTAGACCCTAGAAATTGTTTAAATATTCATTAAAGAGAATTGCAAAATAGTTGATATTTCGTACCTAGCATTTTCACTTAAATTAGTGAATGGTACTATCATATAACTTATTTTAATCAGTAAGGGTTAAAAATAATCCATGAGAGGTACACTAGGAAGTCATCTGATTACGTTAACATTTTCATATAATCTTAATTATAATAACGATTATTCCTTTAAGACAATACACGAATGATTTCAAATACAATAGTCCCTTGAAACTTTGTTAACCGCCTAAAATTAAAGGTATATAATACAAAAGAACAATATAATTATATATAATATAATTATATCAATCTTTGATATTATACATACAATTTTAATCTAGAAGGAGAAAAAAGTTTGTATGGGAGGTACTTGAAGGAGTACTCCAATTTTTCTCGCCATCAAACTATCGCTCACAATTGAGATAAAAATGACGTGTACATAATATCATGGCGATATATCAAAGCAATCTCAAGTTATCGTGCACAATATACATAGGAAGTACTTCAAGGAGTAATCCGATTAAGCTTACACTCCCACACATTCTTTCAATTATAATATCAGTTATATATGTAAAATGTGTATACATTATTCAAACTATGGAAGGTACATGAAGGAGTACTCCAATTTTTCTCATCTTCGAAATTAGCCTCACAAATTAGATAAAAGTGACAAGTGCATAATTTCATGGCGATATGCCAGTGCGATCTCAAGTTATCGTGCGCAATATACGTGGGAGGTACTCCAAGGAGTAATCCTATTAAGCTTATACTCCCACACATTCTTTCAATTTTAATATCAGTTTTATATGTAAAATTTGAAGTATGTATGTATTATACAAACAATTTTAAGCTAAAAGGAGTAAAAGTTTGTATGGGATGCACTTATATAATTATCATCTGGTATGTCGGAAAAGAGTATATTAACCTACAATTCCAAATGACTTACGAATGATATTATTTTAACCGCAGCACATTCATGGGGAAAGGGATTTGTCAACCCAAGTTGATACAAAGTGATAAATTTTGTGTTTCATTGGGATTCGAACTCAGATATACCGTCATGCTAGTCTAGCGCTTTACCACTATGCTACCAAATTTATCATTATCATTATAAAAAGAGCTGATTTTTGTATTCAAACAAAATTAAACGGAAAACTGGATTAGCTAACAAAAATGAGGCACATTAATTGAATTAGCTACAATAAGCGAAGCATTGGTTGTTCGAGCCAAAGAAAATTATTTATAACTTATAGTAAACTATAATTAGAAATTTATTAATCGCTTATTAAATTTGAAAATAAAACTGTACAATCTAATTATTTTATTCTTATTAGATAACTTTTATGCATATTATATATGTTATGTATCTCCTAGTTAATTTAATCTAATCTTACCGGAATAGTGCATTTAATATTTAACTTACAGCTGTTTTTTCACAACAACTCTCAAACACGGGCCGTTCACAAATTACAGTACCAGGATCTTGCAACTTTTAGAACTTGTAGGTCTTTTGCATATATCTGATAAACACATTAAGATTTATTATTGAATCAATTAAATGGTAACCAACATTGACATTCGATTGTGGTGATCGTGGTATTCCTCATCCAATTCTGAAAATTATGGAATATTTTTAAAAATGACGAATGTGAAACGTAAACTTTGATTGATTTATTATTTATATACTTTTCTTACATACTTTAACATGAATATACAATTGACCTTTGCATATTCCAATAACGGACTAGAGAATATATCATATGAAATATTTCATGTTTTGCAATCAGACCGTTAATGTATGAATGCTCTATATAATATTAAAAATCTAAACCTACTTCAACAAGTCAGTTATATAAACTTCATATTAACAAAGATGACTAACAAGAGAAACGTAAAATTGGTTGCCAATTATTGTAGGCCTGGAAATTATTTAATGGATCACAACATAATATATAAACATTCATTAAAGCAAAATAGTTGATTTTCGCATAAATTAGTGAATGTTGCTATCATATAACATAATTTAATCAGCAAGGAGTAAAAATTATACATGGGAGGTATGCTAGGAAGTCATCTGATCAAGTGTTTACTTTTCATATATTTTTAATTATAATAAAGATTATTCCTTCAAGACGATACACGAATGATCTCAAATACAATAATCCCTTGAAACTTTATTACCCGCATAAAATTACAGGTATATAATACAAAAGAACAATATATAAATTATATATAATATAATTATATTAATCTTTGATATCATACATCCGATTATAATCCAAAAGGAGATAAAAGATGGTATGGGAGGTACTTGAAAGAGTATTCCATATTTTTCTCACCATCGAACTATGGCTCACAAATGAGATAAAAATGACGCGTACATAATTTCATGGCTATATGTCAAAGCAATCTAAAGTCATCGTGCACAATATACATGGGAGGTACTTCAAGGAATGATCCGGTTAAACTTATACTCCCACACATTCTTTCAATTATAATATCAGTATATATGTAAAATTTTAAGTTTGTATACATTATACAAACAATTTTATCTTAAAAGGAGTAAAATGTTTGGATTGGAGGTACTTGAAGGAATACTCCAATTTTTCTCATCTTTGAACTAAAGTTCAGACATGTATTATACAAACAATTTAAATATAAAAGGAGTAAAAAGTTTCCAATTTTCCCCATTGTCGCATTTACACGTGCAAAATTTCAGAGCGAGATCTCGAAGCATGCTCAAGTTAGCATGCACACAGACGGACGGACGGACGGACATGCTCAAATCAACTTTTATTTTTCAATTATAAGCACTTCTATGCAATATTTTTTTCTGAGATGTTTATGGAATTTTGTTCCCAGGGTCTGAAAATTGTATATATTCTAATATCATAACTGTACAAAAATATTCTCATTCGTGGAAGGCTACATTTATTTTGAGTCACATTCAAGGAGTGCGACCAGCTGGAAACGGAGTTATCTAATCGCTTAATAGGGATTGCTCAAAATGCATGGAATAATATATATCAATTGGAAACATGGAGAAGGTGACAAATGGTTGCCACCATCATATGATCACATACAATACCCAAGACAGCACAACTACCCATTTGTATGTGACTTTTGACGATTCTTGTAGGACATGGGGACATCTATTAACTCATATATATTGACTGGTCAACTATCCAAGATAAGGTCGTAGCAATATTACTTCCGTTTTAGAAAATATCCAACTATCCCCACTGCTGATATTGAGAAAAGAGAACATCCGGTGAAGAAATAGCAGAATATCGTTTGGGAACCATAACATTTAGAGTTTCATCTGCACCACATGAACAAGAAAACTATTCTATGGCGATGCGGGTTATATTTAACGATTTCACCTTATTTGATTTCCGGGAGCTCCGCCATTTGTGATGCTATAAATTTACAACGAAATGGATTTGTGTTTCAAAAATGGGTCTCAAATAACACGATACCAACAGACGCCATCACAAGAATATTTTCATTTCAAGGTTTAATACCAGTACAGAGAACAAGGACTTGAAGAAAAGAATATTATTATCAGAAGTTTCGTGGTTGTTTGACCCACTGAGTTGTGGCATTTATCAGAAAGACAAAGGCCTTGTTGCAGTCGACATGACTATTGGAAATAGGCTGAAATGATTATTTGCCAAGGTACATTGAACATGATTGGACCATTATCAAGAGAGAGCTTTATACTATAGAAAACATGGGAATTCTCATACGGATACACACCGAGTTTCATGGATTTTGTGATGTTAAATAGGAAATATGCACCCACATCTTATCACATCAAAAACTATGCCAGTACAACAAATTTAAATCTCAAGGTTGGAACTATTTGGTGCCGTAGTATTAACAAAACTGATAAAATGAATTATATCTTATCGTATTGGCTTGAATTCAGGGCATCAAGATGGAGAACATTCGCGGCTCATATTCAAGAGCTTGGTTATGATGGTATGTATGTACGGCATATAATTACGCAAACAGTGTCTATGCCCTAGACAAGAATCATAACACTCACTTAATAGAGGCATGTCTTAATTATAGGCCACTCCTTCATATTTCCAATCTTACTTCGGTTCATTTATTGACAGGGGAAAATTATTGTCATGTCATGTCATGTCCTTTGGATATTGACCATCGTTTAATTCGTTGGAAAGTTAGTCAGCAATTGATACAAAACTTCTGAACGACTTGGTCTTCAACAGCGTTCAAAATAAACAATATCAGAACGAAATTTAAAAATTGTAAATTTGGTGTTAAAAATAAAACAAAAATTTTCCATTGTTACAATGATTCATGGAAATAAGTCCCGGCCATTTGGTAAGGGCTGCTACTATAAAGACCAAGAACGGTTGCTTACAGAGATGGATTATAAAAATTTGTTTAATACCAATTGATGATAATTTTAATTAATATGAAATTCTGTTATAATAAAGTTAAAACATATCTTTCCTTCTAGAATTTAACCCTTATAGAATTTACACATATATTTAATTCAAATTAATTAAACCTTGTAGAATTCTATATACTATTGTTACACACATCACCATTTATATCACATGTAACGCCCACAACGATAATATTTATAAAAAAAAAATGAGAATTAAAAATGCAATGCCATCTAGTATCTACTAGAGCAAAAAATGTCAACGTCTCTATTAATGGTCAAAGGCTTATTAATACTAACAACATAAAACATATTGGTATACGATTCACCGACACATTTAAATTTGGCCCGCGCATAGATGAGAATTTAAAGAAATCTCTACTCACAATGGACCCAATCCTTAAAAGAACAAGAGAAACGTATAATTGGTTGCCAATTATTGTAGGTCCTGGAAACTGTTTAACGGATCACAACATTATATATTCATAAAAATGAATTGCAAAATAGTTGATATCTCGTACCTAGAATTTTCACATAAATTAGTGAATGTTACTATCATATAACTTATTTCAATCAGTAAGGAGTAAAAATGATATATTATTTAACGGATCACAATATTATATATTTATTAAAGTGAATTGCAAAATAGTTGATATCTCGTACCTAGAATTTTCACATAAATTAGTGAATGTTACTATCATATAACTTATTTCAATCAGTAAGGAGTAAAAATGATACATAACATTTTAATACTAAAAATTCAACTGAAGTATCCGAAAGTATTTGTCAACAAAAAATATCGTATATTAAACAGTGTCATAACGTTTTATGAAAACAATATTAACGTCACACCAATATAATAAAAAATTGTTTTGAAAACGTTTAATTTGTTAAATTCATTTCTTTGGATTCCTAGTACCGTTACCTAAATGTTAAATCAACGTTTACAACTTGTAAAACTATAATAGTATGCTAACGTTTATCCCAAATGATAGATCAACAAATGACAGGACAATACATATTTATATTTAACCGGTAGCTAATTTTTAACCTTTGGTTAGAAGATGCTATTGGGGTTCAATGACATTGGTTGACAAGGTTATGCTTTGCTCTTCCAATCCCTCATCTCCTTTTCCTATACTTTCTTCCATATTCTTACATTCACTATTTGCTGGTTATACAAATCCTCTTTCACAGCAGAAGTTACAATTCAGATCCCACTAGCCCAAGATATATTATCCCCTCCACAAATTGTAAAAAAAGTACACTAAGTGTTTTGTAAACATAGTGCGCAAGATGCGTTATTAATTATCATAAATATATGATTTGTATTTATCTATATAAGTTATTTGATAAAGGATTTTTGAATTTGAATTTAAATTTGATGTAATGCATACCTTAGTAGTTTTTATAAAACTATACATTAGTATTAACACTTTAAACACATTTTATTTGAATATTTAAATATGCATCTATAAACAAACGATGGTTACAGGTTTACAGAAACTGTCATCATGGTAAGAAGATGAATATTTCTAATATGCATGATGCCATTATTATCTGACATCATTGTGGTCATGAATATGTTACGATTAAAATCGGAGAAGATATAATTAAAAAATTTGTAGTAGAAACACTTTTCTCAACTTATTGGACTATATTCACGACCATTCAATTACCAAACATCACAAATTAAATCATTTAAAAAATGTTGTCATTTTTATAATTGAAACATATAAATAATAGTTAAAGAAGTAATTTTTCTCACTCGACTACATTTGTAAAACATTTAATAATATAGTTGAAAAATGCATTTAAAATAACAGGAAGGTACAAATACCGCCAAAAATCTTCTCGAAATAAAAGGAAATGGTTTAAATATGAACATATCATACTTAAGTTTTTGGAACACTAAAATATAAATATAAGATTTTGTAGATTATTTTCTTTTTTCATAGTTTTAATTGACATAAAAATTTATAAAATGGGACATTTTCGATGCAACGTTGTCAAGTATGAAAATTCAGTTAGGGTAATTTTTTGTTTATTGTTGCAAAATGTCATCATATTTCATTTACTATTGTCATTGTTTTGATTATATAAATAATTATCTAAATGTATTTGTATTTTTATTGTAAAGAAATTTATAATATTTACATGAACAGCAAACAATGTACATATAAATAATATAAATTTAAAAGTTAACGCCAATCTATGAAAGGTATTTATTTTTGCAAACATGGGATGATTTTCACACCGCAAAATCCAATCAAATTAAATTAAAATTATTTTTTAAATTATTTACAAAATTATTAATTTTTCAGATATAGTTTGATGGAATAATATTCCACAAAACATATAACATTGTTAAGTTGCAACGGTACAACATACAAGTTAGTTTGAATATGCGAACAAAGATCTTTGAAATTGAAGAAACACTAAAATAAAGTAGGAGGAAGATTTAACATTCAACTCCACCATAACCTAGGCAGATGTGTGTTTGCATATCAGTCGATAAGCATAAAAATTATTGGTTATAATATTCGAAAATAATTTATACGAATATAAATTAATATATAAATACAACATTAAAGTATTTTATGACTCATTTTATTATTCTAATAAATCTATGGAAATCAAATAATATAAATCACAAAATATTAAATAAAGAAATTCCCAGATTAAATTATGAAAATTCGGACTTATTCAACAGGCACCTGGAACTCTTTAGGATTACCTGTGTACCAAAATCGTCATCGATTCATGCAAGTTATGTGTATGTTGAGTGTGTGTCAAAATAAGCTACAGCTATAATTCATTTTTGTGATATGTGTGACAGAAATTTTCTTTAAACGAACCAACAGATTTACTCTTAAGATGAAGGGAACATATGTAATAAATGTATAATAATATTTTAAATTTTGTTCATTATGCTTATGCAAGCATCTGCAAAATTGTCAACGATTGAACATTTTATTATTTCATCGATACAATAAATGATAACATTTGAAATCAAGACCTAGTAGACCAAGTAAATATCACTGTGGAATTTTCTTATTAAATAAACCCATACGCCCTAACTAAGCTTTCTCAGATCCCTTAGTACCAGTAGTTATTATGTTATTAGTGGCGATGATTATAGAGGTGAAAAAATTCGTAAAATCAATATAATAGTTATACTTACAAATGCACCTGTATTTACGAATGATCATGATGTTCCAGAGTGCGTTCCATGAACACACTTACTTAACAAAAATCTCTGATTTTAATGATTATTTAAAACAACAAACTGTGTATCATTTTAACATTACCGAAATACTGAAGCAAAATCTATAATTTAAAATAAAAATGCAACAAAGTTTTTTAATTTTTGTTACAACTAATGCAACTAATGAGTGTTATGCCTTTGCATTTAACCTATAATTACAATAAATAGATATTATGTCATTTCATTACTACTAACATTGTATCTAAAAATCATGCCATCAAAATGCAGATGTCATTATTGTTCAATTTTAAAATATATTTTTGCCAATAGTTAAAAACAATCCGAAAAATTTAATTATTGATATTATTAATTATTTTTAGGCAGTACGAGTATATCGATTAATTATTGGTATAATGTTTAACATTTTCAAATTGTGATAATGTTATTTGAAATAAGAGTATTATGACATTTTAAATGAGTGAAAAACATTGAAACTTTTAACGAAATTATTTACTAAATATTTTTAGACGTCTAGTCAATCATTAGAAAATTCACCGCAGAGATGCTACCGACTACTAAACGAAATAATATTTATAAACTTCCTGAAATAAAATTGAGGCGGTTCTTATTCTTATTGAGTGAAATTATGATCAGAAACTCCACCCATTAAAATGTATCGGCACACTTCGTCGATGTAGTGGAACATAGTTACAGGAGGGTGGCAATAACTATGTTTGGATTTATTTCTACTTTATGATACTACAAGTGATACTACCAGTACCTTAAGGAATATATTGTAGGAACAGATGCAATACTTGAATGAAGTATTTTTCGTACATATGACGAATGCTGTAAACAATGAAATAAAGTAACAAGATGCCTTAACATGATGTGCAATAAACTATTGCTCTGATTCAGTTATTTCTGGATAAATAAATATATTAGAAACATCATCATCATCATCTGAACCCTTACGCCTCGAGGGCGCATAGGGCGGGATTACAATGTTAATTTTCCGTTCATGAAACGTCAAATGCAAACCTAAATATCTATAATTGATTTCCCAAATGAAAAATACACTATCAAATTTACTGTTATTATTTTAGAGTACACTTGTTCACGTATAGACTATTGACCTTTCTATATTCATTTGATTGAATACGGCACTCAGAATGTGCACGTATATAATTATCACCTATTATTTCGGAATAGAGTATATTATATCCTACAACTCCAAATCACATACGAATGATTATTTTAACCGCAGCACATCATATATTGGGAAAGAGATTGGTCAACCAAAGTTAAATCACAAAGCGATAAATTTATATTAAATATAATTTTGTCCACAATGGGATTTGAACTCAGGTCTACCGTTGTACTAGTCTAGCGCTATAAATTAGGAATTACATTTTAGAGATATAAGTATATTATTGCTTCTATAGGCTTGGTAATACTAAGATATAAATTAATGCCACTAATCTAATTATAGTATACCTATAAGACAATATTTTATCACATAAATTTCATTCTATTCACATAAATCAAAAAGGTAGTTTATTTTAGAATAAATAAATCCTTCTTCACATAAAACATAAGCTGCGTGAAGTATAAGGAAAAGCCAAATGGGGTTAGAGCTGATAGTAAGGATATATGAGTAGGATATAGGATGATATTATTGAATAGTACAGTCTCCTAGGTAAAAACAGAAGAATGCATTGCGCATACTACAGGGTAATCAAAAAGCATTCGCGTACGGGCATATAAGATAGAAGAAAAGACATTATAGTAAAAGTTTAAATTCAAATTCAAAAATATTTTATTATAGAATACTATAAAGCTAATATGATTAGTAACCAATTAAGAGACGACAACGCATCGTACTTTTGATGTCTATTAGTATTATTGAATGGGAGCATATGCCAAGGGCTGGTACTGTCTGAAGAAAAACTGTGAAGATTGGTAAAAACTAGTCTATAGAGAAGTCATGAATGTATAGGTAACCATCAATCCATATCTAAGAACAGTGCACTATCCAATATAGAAGAGGCATTCATATTCTATTCCCTATCGTTATGAATAAAGTAATTTTGTGTTTTGCACATTAAAGGGTATCCACTTCCTAAAGAATAATAGTATAACAAAAATTTCTCACAATAAATACCCACAAAAAATTATTTCGTTATAATAGGCAGCCATTCGGTGATGCATCTCTATTTTTCAAAAAGACATGGATCAAATATTAATTAAGCTACCAAATATATTTTGCTATCTAGATGATGTCTTGTTTGGAGGAGACAAATTTAAGATTCGTCATCCGTTACCCATTACCACAGAAAAAATAACTATAACAGAAGGTTTTTTCTTTGTAATAAAATGATTCGTTTGAAAACCAAATGTTTACTTTAAATCTCTGACTCCTAAT
>JANSTX010046951.1:0-12084 GCA_027564355.1 Penthetria funebris | reverse complement strand
TATATTTAAATCACTTTTATTATTTTTGTATAATATAAAATAACTAAATCCATTTTCATTTCTTTTTAGGACCAACAGATAAAAAACCTGAAAAATTATTATGGACAACACTAATGGCTTTTTATAACACACTAAATGGAACACTTAATTTTAATTTAAATAGCTACACTTATGCTGCTTTATATTGTTGGGTTGTGCAACTTCGTGAACGTATACTGAATGTATCCTGAGTGCTATCTATCCGGTATACCTTCTGTATACGTAACACGAGGTAACACTTTCATCGATGGATTTTTAAACTAATCACTACATTTAAATATATATATTATCAATATTTTACCTTTAAATTTAACATAATATTTAATTAATTAATTTATTTGAAAATTAAAATTATTTTTAAAATAATCATATATATACTTACATATACAAATTGTTTGTGTTTTATTTTTGCATAATTAGCATTAGAAAATTGAATTATAATTTATGTCTAAAATAATAATAATTAAATAATGGTTTAATTTTTGGGATGTTCACACTATTCGTGCTAAAGTACTATACATACAATAAATACGTGCGAACAATTTATACTAATAAATTTTATTGAATCAAATAAGGCTGAAAAGGGACGACCGACCATTATCAAGTGCCGCATCTTACAGTGTTCAAGTGGTTCAATTGAATCGGGTGCAAAATTGACATTATGCAAATTATATAAAATGATTTTCAACCAATATGTCTTTTATATTTAAAATAAACGATTATTATTATTATATTACATTTTAAATATCAATCTTCACTTCATGTGGGAGCATAATCCGTGAACGATTTATCGCATCATTGCGTTCACGATCTATTGCTCGCATTTTCACTTAGCTCCATTTTCTATAGTACATGGTACTTGACTCCTTCTCTTATTGACAATTCTTTACCACATTATTCTTGAATGACTGAGACTTAATTATGCTATGCATAAGATAGTATATTCAAGATTAGACACCTGCATTTCAAATAATATTGATGTAATGTGATCCAAATCCACTTTAAATATTTCAGGTGTAATACTGACCCGATTTGTACAAGATTGGGTTTCAGAACCTCTCAATTTTTTAATTCGGTTCTTGGGTTCTGAGCTACTTAAATTTCATGCTTATTCAGTAACTCGTTTGTGTTATTTTTTTTATCATTAAAATGTCACAACTAAAACAGACAAGAATATTTTCCAGTCGCGTGTAGTTCCCTGTCATATACTAATCGACACTGTTAAATCGTTAACCATTCTTATTAACCTAATTTAGAAACATGTCAAATAAATGATCATTGAAAATATCTGCACTTAAATAAATGCAAACGTCTGCACCTAATTTACAGTTATGTGATCGTTTTCATTTCTGATATTTTCGTCCGATGAAATTCAAGTTACAATGTGTATTCTTTTATGCGAAAATATGGTGAACCACCAATCACTAGAGATTACGATTGCTAAACATTTCTATATCGATAATTGTTATTTATCACTTTTCCTTGTGTACCAAAAACAAACTTCAAACCTGTGTTATATATGACATACAATATCCAATCTTTTAGTCATGTCAATATATAGTGTGACAGTCGACTGTAAAAACCTCCCTTGTTATCAGAATATGTTTGCTTATAAGTCATTCATTGTTGTATATTTTGCACTTTTCTTGAATCTTCCTAAGATATTTCGATTTGATATACACACAAATGTGTTCCTTTCAAATACTCGGTGTCAATACTGAAGTGATAAAATAGTGATTAATTACAGCCAGTTCTCGCATTTACTTTAGATTTCCATCATTACCTCTAACCTGTATTCTTTTCTTATTTAGTCGAAATATCATTTGATAATCAAACTTCTAATGATGTAATATCAACTCAATTCTCTCCAAATTTACATCATCTTACTACATGTGTGCAACCTTACGTTAGGCATATTTGATATAATAATTTCATGAATTTGATATTTGTAGTGCGGAATTAATTTATCAGTTATATATTAAAAAAGTCAAAAATTTTGTTTTAAAAAAAAAAAAAAATGTAAATGATAACTAAAGCTACTTTGTTATTATCAAACTATGTTTACCGTAATACGTTTTTACGGAAAAACTATTTAAAAATCATTAAATACACACAAAATAACTATTATATTACAGGAGTCTGTCTAGCTGATGAATAAATAGGAGAGGAGAATAGTAAAACGCTGATATATGAATGAAAATTTCCGGAGGCAGAATAAATTAGGAATGTTATTTTCAGGAATAAAGTTTAATTAAGATTATAAAGAACGCACGAAATTAAAATGTTCCTAAATCTGATAAATCTGAGAATGATTGAACTATGTAGATATAACTGTAGAAACACTCCATTGATACTATTATAAAATAACAGAATCAACTAAATGTCTAGAATTCACTTTTGAAATTTGTGAACAAAAGGTACAAATAAATAAAAATTAAATGTTCATAAACAAGTTTATATAGTAGTATACTGGTAGTAGCAGAATTGCCTGGTTAGAAACAAGATTTATTTATCACATATAGGTATTTTGATATCCTGTCGACAAAGTTCTAAAAATGAAGGATTTGGGTACTGAATTGCAACTGCAAAGCTAATGATCTTATAATTTGAATTCAAGTCTCACGATGTTAGACGGGTTGAAATTTGTTACAGTCAATTGAATGGAATGAAAAGGCAATGGATTCCTATTTTAAAATTAATAACATTTGACAAATTGATTCAAAATGTTGATATGATGATTGTTTATTTTTTTAATTTGTTATGCTAAAAAATAATATTATACATGAACACATACGTACAGCATCTATAAAATTATACTTATCTTCAAAATTGGAATTTTATTTAATGTATTTAAAGTTCCATATATAGTACTAAGTACCCGACCATTTCCTTTAACATTTTTCAAATATTGAGTAAAGATAAAGGGAAAAAATTAAATTTATATACTTTTTAGTCCCTCTTCATTGAACATTACAACCAATCTTTTACTGAAAGGTGTTTATGATGCAAGCATATTTCTCTACCCTTCTCGTATATGTGTGAACTCAAACGATAAATGTATCCTGTGGGATTTTCCTGTATATTTGCTTTTTCTATTTAAATCTATTTGCAATATCAATACAGGTATATATGGATTTTATATTCAAGTCTCGAGGATAGATTTTCAATGTGGACAAAATTATGAGATTAAAAATTTATAATAAACTGTATATAGATGAAGAAAATGTAATAAAATTCACATAGAATTTAATTTAAAAAATCATAGTATTAAAGCGTTTATATTAATTCAATATAAATAAATTACAGTGCATATCTAATCGTTAGTGCAACGTAAATAAACTCTCATTATATGCTAAAGATATACATAGGCTGTATAAAATGGGACATTCGAATAGGAGAGACAGGAAAAATAATTTGAAAATAATAGTTGAAAGTTGTCTACTTCATTTCTTAGAGTAATGAGTAATGTTTCCTAAGCCTATATTTTCCGCGAATTGTCTCTGTATTTAGTATCAAATTTTACTAATTAATATTACAGTATTTATTAATTACCTATGAAATAGTACAATAAGGAAAACATAATATATTTTATATTATAAATGTGTCGAATTTAGTATTTATTGTAATAGACATAATCGCACATTGTAATATTGTCCATCAAAATCTACTACAATATGGATAGAAACTAGTGATTCAATTTTCGATCTGAATTATATGTTCCCCACATCTCATGACGGATGACAATAAGGAGATACAGCTCTTCACAGGCCAATAATTATGAAATTTATTTAGCAAAGTATTCATCATTCTGAAATATTCCATGATCGTGCGTTTATTCAAGCTGATACAAGTATAGGTATAATAATGTTGGAACATCAAAAGTAATCTTTTAATTGAATAACTTTATTTCAAGTACCTTCATGTTAAAATTGAAAGGATTTTATTCAGTATAATGAAACAGTGTGTAAAGAGACCATCTGAAGTATAATACATCTGAAAATAATTTAATTTTAAATTTTTTACTTGTCTGTAATCTCGTTTGAATTAAAGAATTAATCAATTAAATTGTCTTCAATTTAATTTTCTACTGTTGCTAATCGAATCAAAATTTTCAACTTTATGTATCGTAATTTCAAATTAGGTTCTAAACCAGGTTCTAAATTCATACGTTAAATATGAAAACATAATACAAGTAAAAAGTGACAAAGGATATCGACTTTACTTACATATATTTATCGAATTCAGTAGCGTTCAACATTTTATTATTTACTTGGAGGTGCCGAAATATGGAAATATGCATTTTAATTAATTTTAAAATGAGTTAAATGTTCATAGGCACATAAAGATAATTTATAGTTTTTACCGTTATTTAGAGCTTTAATATGGTGATATCTATCAAATTAACAAAATCAATTATTAGAGCCAAATATCCGATCAGAATTAAAATAGTAGTAGATGACGAAATATGTTAAACATGATATGTGTTTCTGCTGATTAGGCGCGAGAAACAATAGCTAATAATATGTTAGTAATTAAATTATTCATGAACCCAACAAAGCCACTATAATGTCTACGTGACCAAGGAATAAAATTAATTATGACCATGACAGTAATGAAGGTTATGCTGTACCCAAGACTGTACATTTGTCAGTAAATCATAAACGATGATATTTAAAGAGAATGCAAAGTGTAGAACATATTAAAAACAAGAATATTATTTCATCAATTCAGAAACTTGGGAATGATGCAGGATAAAATATTTATTTTTCACCATTATTCTTTTCCAGGTCTATATATTTATATTAAATTCGATTCCGATTGAATCACAATTAATTTAATGTCTAATGTGTGTGATCAGTGGTCCACATATAAGATAGCTTGGTTTTTATTTACCAATATATATAAATCCCCTCATTTCTGTATACAGTATTTTCATAGCATTTACGTTTACCACTGAACGTAATAGATTTACTGCTCTCCTAAAATAGGATTTGATTCAGCACTGTATTGATGAGAATTATCTTAATTTAGAAACTGATTACAGTATTCACCTATTATTTATTTTTGTGTCAGCAAAATCAAAAGGTTTCCGTTTCCATCTTTAATATATTTATGTGCATATTCGAGAAGACAGTGTAACATCGTATTGTATATATGTTAACATGCTGATAATGTCATCAAAATACTCTAAAGATACTCTTATAAGTTGAAAATTAAATTCAAATCTGCTTTTAATATTAATATCTCATTATGGTGAATATAGAGAAAGTAAAACCAGATTCTAATATGTCACTTAATTTTCATCCAACATTCTAATAGAATTAATTTTTTTTGAATAATTTCTGCATTTCTTATAAGAATATTTAATGTTGATGAACTGCATCATTAGTAAGATATGAGTGTAGTTATGGGATTGTATAAATGGATAAACGAAGTGATAGATTCATATAATGTTGCTTGTGTTTCATACAGTTTCCAGTTGGATATTTTTAGGTTTTTTTTATTCATTTTCAACAGCATGACTTCTAAGCAATGTAATTGACTATTATTTCGATATACAAAAATTGGTCAAAGAAATATGTCTATATTTAGTAGGCAACATTACTAATATTTAGATATTAGAAAACAGAACATTTTAATGTTAAAGAAAAATGTTATATAATTTATAATTCAATAATTATAACTACAATAAAGAGCTTATAATTTAAATAGAATTTTATGTAATGTAAAAGTGTAATTTCAAATAGGAATGCCCATTGTGCTTTATTAGGTAAGGAAATAAAAAAAATAAATGGTAAAATAATATAAGACATAACACAATTGTATTACTGATTTTAATACAACCTTTCAAATAAGATTTTGTCTATATATAGACAAATAATGTTCTAAGAAAATCTAACAATACACAATTGATTATTTCTTTAAACAGATTTGAAGGATTACATGTATATAGTATACAGAATATTAATGATTCTATACGATTATGTAAAGTGAGTTGTGTCATATCGATAGAGATTCTCAATACGAATATTAAAACACATATTTCTAGGTTTAAGGAACAATTCATTGGTTATGCCATGCAACAAATAATATTTATGACAATCCATTTATTGAACATAGTCGTAAAATTGTTGAATTCATTAAAATGTATGTATAGATAAGAATCTTGAAAGTAAATACACAATTTTATATAACATGTTTTCAGTATATATTTGACAATTTTCATCAGCATTGTGAATCATTTGACAAACACCAAAAATATGCACCATTTTTTTAGCCTCGATCACACGCCATTATTAATATAAATTGTGATCGTGTTACCGAGGACACCATATAGATAAAGATTAGTTAAGTATATCCTCGATGATAATCGGCCACTCCATACGTCACCAATATATAATTGAGTATCTGTCTTTATTTAATTATATGGAAAATTTTCAAATTATTTATCTATAAATTATATAGAACGTTTAATGTTGCTGGTGAATTAATAGAACCTATATATTAGGCTCTTCGCAGGATATATAGTAGATAAAAATAATGGAAAATATGTATGTGGATCAAGTATGTCGCATTAAGCAATTCTGACTATACACACTAATTTACCAAATGGTTAAAATTGAATGCCGATTAACAACATTTTTTGCCAATATTTTAGAAACTAACAAAGGTTTTGACTTTGGAAACGATAATAAATTTTATGAAATCATAAAATAAAAGACAGTTTATGAAATAGTTATATAATCTTAAAAATGGTGGAAAAATTTTATTTATGAAATTGTTAAAATGGTACAGACGTTTTTCTTTTTTTAATGTAAATTGATGTATTGTTAAATTTTGTAGTGGTAATTTTCTAGAAAGATCTGAATTATAAAAGGAAATACCAAAATGAGAACCAATCAATCAAATTGACAGGTCATTATTTAAATAGCACTTAATCAAATATTATATAATTAAAATATTAAATTGTAATAAAATTTGTGAATTTAGAACTTGAATTTTAAAATTAATAAAATTAGAATAATCTATTTTGCAATCATATTCAAATAAATCACCAAAGTGTCTAAAAACAATGTCACAAAAATTGCAATGTTCAAACGTTAACTATAGAGAAAAAGCATATTCGTTTATCAAGACTAGAATAATTTCTATATATGAAGTTATAGTTCACAAATATATTTTTAAACTCGATGAAATTCTAAATTATAAATATTTTACAAATATACTATAATATACTTTTGCAAAATTAATTAACAAAGTAATTGATAAATGATCACCGACTTACTCCTTTATAAGTATTAAATCCTAAGCTATTTTGGCAAGCAGTTATTACTTGCCACGTATCAGATATATTCCCATAATAATTTAAAAGATTTTGGGAGTTATGTTATAAGTATGCAGTTACTGAGTCACCATAATCCAGAAGATAAAATGGAGAAGAGATAATTTATGTAATCTGAATAGCATCACTTCCCTGTTTATATCGATACACAAATTGCAATAATTCCTCTTTCTTTGATTGTCAGTTATAATAGCAAAGTTCTTCGTATGCTAAATTATTCCGCTGACATGCTAAACAATTTTGAAATTTATCGATTTTATAATTCTGTTGAAAAAATATCACGGTGATAAAGAAAAGTTGACTGAGCAATCTATAGATGTAAGAATTTGATTTTGAAGTTTATATACAGCTAGATTGATTTGGAAGTTTAAATAAATAGCTAGATTAGTTTGAAAGTTTACAAACAGCTGTATTGGTTTTTTAAATGTATCATGGTTTCAAAAAAAGAAATGCTGATCTACCATAATCTACATAAAACTATAGTCATGAGTGACGAATTCAATTTTAGTCCAGTATATATAAAATTAGAAAATGACATTATATTTATAAATAATTCTTTAGGTCAGTCCTGTATACATTTGACACAGTTATAGAATTGTAGAATTTAAATTATGACAAAGTTGATGCACATACATATAGTTTTAGTGAATTCTAAAATTAGCAATAAAAACGAATATATTAAAATAGAATTAAATTCACATTAAATTTAATAATAATATGATATTATACATTAAGAAACGAAAGACTGGTTGACCACAGTAAAGTTTAATGGTGCTGTTTTATTAACAATATTTATGATAAATATTTAATTATTGAAACATTCAATTTAATCAATTTAATTATAATTGATATTTGTTATTATTATTGATTTTTTATGTTAACCATATATAATTATATATTTATTTAATTTATTTTTATTAATTCTCTGATTAATAATAATAAGTTATATATATAATAATGTGATTGAATTCTCATTACATATATGTGTAAGGAATTAAAAGGCCCCATTTAGGTCAACTTTTCGTGATATTATAAGATTTATGGAAAAAAAATTAATAAATATTGATAACCTATGGATCGATCTAAATATCACTGTATATGGTTTTTTGAAAATAAAATAATATTCTTATAAATAAATTAACCTACTATTGATTTACGATGGTTTCTGATTTCAATTTCAAAAATTCTTTATTACATGATATTTGTTACATCAAATATCATTTGATCAAATTGATTCAAATACTATAGTAAATACATTTAGCTAGAATTTATTCCAATCAGAATGAGCATCAGTTTAACGTTGCAATTAGTTTATGATTAGTAAATAAAAATATCAAATACAAATATTGTTCATTAAGTACCTATACTTTATAAACAAAAAGTATTCGGAAAGAAAAGTATTTAAATACTTTTAATTTTAAATATTTTTTGGAAAGTATACATTATAAAAAGTATATTTAAATAAATTTTATAAGTATTTTGTATTTAAATGCATTTTATAACACGTATAATAATTCAATTTATATAATAGATTCTATAACCAAAGCTACATCATAAAACCATTAAATATTTTCGTGACGAATAGAGTGGCCGCCTGGTTATCCAATTCATCTTTACTTCCCGGTGTTATCTCCGGTAATTCGATCATGATTTATGTCAGTAATTGGGTGTGATTAACTACATAAAGATGGTTTTAATATCGTCCCTAGTAACCAGCTGTCCTATGTCCAATACTTGGTACAAAAAGTTCTATTAAATATCCGTTGATATTTACAGGATAATTTTTGATTGCAAAAACTGAGAGAATAATATTGAAAGTAACATCATTTTAAACATACTTCTTAAGACATCGTAATAAATACCTTGGATTGTTTCATTATTTTATTATAATAATTCTCAATTGAGTTTTAATAATTAAGAATTTGTTCTCGAATTGATGTTTATTTTCTGTGGATTACGTCGATACGAAATCTTCTTTTTTTTTCTTATGATTTACCAATCGACATCCAATTGAAATTTTATTGAAATTCCGGTGATTTCATCCAAGCTTTGTGGATGCTTTTAATATTATAGACTTTCCTCTCCACGGATTATAATATAGAATTATTAATAGGATATAGTCTCATATATCTTCAAGAATTAAAATAAGTTTTAAATGCATATTTATGGTTAATACGTTTTTAATATAATATCTTAGGACAATCTCCAAACTTTTGTAATACGAAAATATAGTCTTACAAAATGTCCAATATACGTAATATTAAAAGAAATTCACATTAACATCTGTAGATATTTATTGGATTATATTATGTTCCATAAGTTCTGAAACAGGAAACATAACTTGTCACATTTATGTTGGATTCTATGGACAAAATCCTATATATATCAACAGAAAAGTCTTTGATTTATACATATGAATTGTTCTAATAAATGTATAAGAATATTAAATAAATTTCCTTGCGTGTTATCCATTGATTGAATACAATACAGTATATATCAACGGAAAAGTTTTCAATTTAGAAAAAAAATTTGCAAATAGTATTCTTCTAATAAATATCTAAGGATATTTTCCATTAATGGACATAAGTTAGGAAAAAATCTTTCGCTTGTCCGTAAAGAACATAATACTTTTGAAAATTATTGCCAGTCGTGTTCAGTTAATCACAGCCTACATACAATACTGTGTTCTAGTTAATAAATTACAAAAAAAATATGAATATAATTAGTTGGTGGGAATAAAGTTAATAAATCAGCAGTAAGTACTCGTTTAAATTTAATAATTAATATTTATAATTAAGAAATTTTATTTAATTAAGAACTTTTCAAAATAACTGAATTTTTAGCCCATGACAGACTTAAAACATCATTAAAAAACCTAAAGGATGCGAATCGAAAATCAAAATCTAGGTACTTATATTATAACAGGTGTTGTAAATATTTTGAACATGTTATTAATTTCAATACTTTTTTCAATTTTACATATTGAATTCCAAAGAAAATGCACCAGAAGCAAGAGAAGAAAACAATGCAAATAGTCATATTGTTATAAATAATAGCCATAATAATAATAATGAATAATAATAATGATGATGATATGATGATGACGATGACGACGATGACGATGACAACGATGACGACGATGATAATAATAACGGAATAATAATAATTATAATTATAATAATATTAATAATATTAATAATAATAAAATAATAATAAAAATGATAATAGCAATAATAACAAATTCACTTATTGATAAAAACATTAAAATTTGATATATTTTAGTCCTTAGTGAGCTGATTATGTTCTGAATCCATCAAGAAACACATAACTGGGCTTCCTATCGATGTAATGTTTATTATCCTATTGATGTATATGTTTAATATTTTGCTCGGAGGAACCGCTCGAACTTTGAATTCAAAAGTTTGGGTTTTTTTTTTGAATAAATAGCTCGAGCATTTCTTTCGAGCTAAGTAATGAAGATATATACATAAATCGATAGAAAATTTTCCGTAGAAAAATTAGAATGTATTCCAAACTTAAGTTCACGTAAATTTATTAGTGATATATATTGTACAATCCTCGGATTAATACCTATTGTTATTCCGCGGCGAAATTTGGTCTTATTCCAACCTCAAGTCCACGTAAATTTTGTTAGGGATATATGTTGAACAATTCTCGTATTAATACCTATTATTACTCCAAAAGGGTCAGTGAGAGAACTAGGACAGCAGCACGTTTTGATAGCAAATTACGAAAGATTATCCAACAGAAATTTTCATTTATAATCATTGGACATAGGATTAAATCCAAATGAAAGTCTTACGGATAAACCAAAATAAGTGGTGACTAGGGGTGTTTGTCGACTAGTTGAAAAGACATGTAAACAACAAACTAATGGTATTAGCTAGAGATTTGTGTATCAATTAACTGAAATATTCAAATGTGTAACTGAATAAATTAATTGGTTATATATTTTCCACTTAGCATATTTCAATAACTATTATTTCATGTCAAATTTAATATTAAATGCATATATATTGTAGAAAACGGCAAATTAACATTGCAATGCGATTGTATGCGCCCATGAGACGTATATACAAATTCAGATTATAATTTAATATTAAAATTGACAAACTAATATATTTATAAGCAATCAAATTGCAATTACATTTTTACATTTCTCATTAAAAACAAAAATAAATGTTTATTTTGGCACACGAATATGTAAGTCCTGTTGCATTTAGGAACGACTGTCTGATGTTTTGTTGTATTATTTATCGTTAAATATCTTCACTTTTTTTTTTTTTTTTTTTAAATGAACCTGCATTATATTTTATCGCAAAGAAAACTAAAACCTTCATTACATAAATTTACAACAGTATTAAAAAATGAGCTTATTTTAATTACCATCGCATACCGAAGAGCAAACGTGCATAAATATTTAAATTTATATTTAATTACATATTGATAGTAACTATTTGAGTATTTCATACAGAGATTATTAATCCGCGGTCAAGGATGCAAATGTACAAGAAAATAAATTATAAATTATCACATTTGAAGGACATCAAATTCAATTTAATTGGAAAATTTTACTAATAAATAATCAAAATTAACTTTTTTTTTTACATTTAAGTATATTTTATTTTAAAATATATTCTTGATAAAAGTCATGTTTCAAATAATAAAATTACCACCATTTT